>JAPQLA010000007.1:22922515-22936509 GCA_029822935.1 Naso vlamingii | reverse complement strand
ACTTCCACTGCACCGGCTGCGCGCGCCTTGCGCTGAGAGTAGACCAGGTTTGAGGTGGCGAGCTTTTGGCGCACCCTTGGCGGGGCACGAAATTTGACTGCGCCATGATGAATATGTGACACCTCCCCCTGCTGCGCCGCCACACCCATTCGGTGCAGCGCGGTCTACCAAACTGCCAAACTGACCGCGCGCTGGGCTGCGCCACTCGAAACTTGCACTGCGCCGGCTTCGCCACCCTGCGCCACCCTGCGCCACCCCGCGCCGTTCCACGAAACTAGGGCCCTTTGTCTGATCATTTGACTTAAGGGCTCTTTAAAAGGGCAAACAGAAGGGGGCTAATAGGACACCCCTGCTGGCAGCCACACTCCAACTCAAAGGATCTCGAAAGGGAGCCATTTATTTTCGTTCTTGCTGCTGGTTTGTTATAGAGAGCCTGGATTGTCCGTATAAATTTTTTATGAAATTGCAGAGTGTTGTATAGAAATGACCAATTTACTAAGTCAAACACTTTTTCCGCATCCAAACCCATTATGACAGCTTCAATTTGTTCCTGGTTTAATGAAACCTGTTTGGTCTGTTTGGTGTATGATTTCAGGCAAAATTTGTTCCAACCGCTTAGCTAATATAATGTGAAAATTTTGTAGTCTTGATTTAAAAGGGTCACAGGTCTGAAATTTGAACATTCCAGCCCATCCTTTCCCTGTCTGGGGATAACTGTAATAACTGCCTCTCTCCAGGACGGGGGTGTCTCCCCTCCCTACAGCACCCAGTTGAATGTCCTTAGCAGTAGGGTTATCAGAGGTTCCCTAAGAACCTTATACCACTCAGATGTATATCCATCCGGCCCAGGGCTTTTGTTAGATTTAAGGTTGGTGATTGCCCTATTCAGTTCTTCCCCTGTGATTGGTTTGCACAGGGCTTCGTTTTGAATCTCCGACACTGTTGGGAGGTTTAGCCTCTCAAGCAAAAAATCTATTTGGTCCTTATTAACTCCCTCTGGCTGAGTATATGAAGTTTTATAATAAATTTTAAAACTCTGACTAATATCATCTAAATCATATTTTATTCTACCATTGTGGGAATCTCTGATCTTATAAACAGTTCTCTCTGCTTGCTGCTTTTTTAATTTATATGCCAATAACTTTGTTGATTTACTGTCTACCTCATAATGCTTTTGCTTCACAAACAGTACATTTTTAAGTATGTCTCTAGATTGAATATCATTTATTTGAGCTTTTAACTGTTGCATTTCTCCTTCCAGATTAGCATCCAATGTTGTTTTGTGTTCCCTCTGTAAACCTTTTAGTTTCACTTCCAAGTCAATAAGTTGTTGTTTGTAGTTTTTCAATGCCGCTGTCTTAGCAATTATTTTCCCATGTAACACTGCTTTACAGGCGTCCCACAGAATGGAGGGAGAAACCTCTCCGTTATCATTTTCATGCAAATATTTTTCTATCTCTGCTCTCATCTCCTCTTTCGTCTGCCCATTAAGAATCGAGGTGTTCAATCTCCAATGTGTGGTCTTTCTTTTGAAGTTAAAGTCTATTTCCATCTGAACTGGGCAATGATCTGAAACATCCATTACACCTATAGAAAATGTTTTAACCAAAAGCCTGTCTTTCTTGAACATTAAAAAATAATCAATTAGGGAATAGACAGAGTGGGGAGTTGAATAGAAGGTGTAATCTTTAGTTTTGGGGTGGAATTCCCTCTAAACATCGACTATACCCAATTCGTGCATTATGCTGTTAATTTTCCGACAAAGTGAACTATACTGACTGGAGGCCCTACGTGAAGAATCTAATTTAGGTTTAGGTCTAACATGATATCTCCTTCACATATCACGAGGCCCTTGGCTTTAGAAAACATTAATTCAAAAATTTGCTTAAAGAAAGACCAATTTGCCCCAGGGGGAACGTAAACATTCAAAAAAGTAACCTCTGTTCCTTCCATTATTCCTCCAACCATAATATATCTTCCCTCTCTATCTCAAACTTCAAGCTTCACTTCAAAATTAATTCTTTGAGAAATCAAGATTGATACCCCCCTCCTTGCGCCCAATCTGTAAGAAACTGAAAAAGTCTTATTATAACTTCGTCTTTTCAGTTTAGTATGACCTAATTCAGAGAGATGGGTCTCTTGAAGAAAAACAATTGCCCCCTTTTTCCCTTTTCAGTTTGTTCAGGACTTTATTGCTTTTAATGAGATTGAGAATGCCATTCACATTATATGACACCAAATTAATTAATTCTGTATTCATTATGGTTTTGTGGTTTTATCTCCCAACCTGTCTCTTAAGTAACATCACCCCAAGTGCTACACAAACAGAACAAAAAGCCCCAACATGAACTTAAACTTTGGAGCTTTGAACATAATAACACATGAAACATAGAAGTGACTCCCAGAAATGGGGTCTTCTTTATGACCCTGTTGTGGCCATGCTGTCCTGACGGCTCTGAGGAATAGCCTTCCAGAGACCAAAAGCCAGACGAAATGTAAACAAACTACAGGTATTTTAACAGTTATATTTGAAAGAGTACAGTTGTTTTAAAAAAAAATAATGGCACCTTGTCTTTAACATGCAAAACTGTCAATCTGTCTGGTCCTTTTCCCTTTCAGTCACTAGGATTCACACTGGCAAAAAACACAAAAGTACACTTATCTGCTCTTGTTGCAGAGAAGAGGTCATGTACTTTCTCCTAAAAGCGTCCAACTTCTCCGTATATCCCGAGCGTGCCAGATCTGTCTCAGCATCTTTTCCCCGGGGAGATGTATGCCAGGTCAGACACTTGATTTTCTCCTCCCAGGTCTTCCGGTGGCTTGAACACCTTCGCTGGTAGACCCCTCGCTGCCATGTCTTGAGCTGCCTCCTCAGCCGAGTTGTAAAGTCGGGTTTCATCTTGAAAGAATACTCTCAGTTTGGCTGGGAATGGCGTCTGGAACCATATTTTCGCTCCCTCAGCACCCGTTTAACCTCTGCGTAATCCTTGCATTTTTTCAGCACCACAGGAGCGTAGTCGTGGTCTATGTTCACTCTTTTCTCTTTGAAAACAAACTTCTGCCACACCATCTTCATGATGTCCTCTTTGGTGCGGTGGCTGGCAAACTTGACCACTCTCGATCTGGGTGGCGCATTGTGGGGCCCAGGGCTCGGTGCGCCCTTTTGATGCTCAGTTCGTAGGAAGGTGGAAGTTCCAGGTTTTCTTTCAATAACTTTTCCACAAAGGAAATCACAGATGCTGAATTTTCCTCTGCCCCTTTGTAGACACCGTGTATTCTAATATTATCCCTTCTGGATTGACCCTCCTGGTCTGTCAGTCTTCTTTCCAGATGAGTCTGTCGCTTTAGCATCTCCAGCAGCGCACCCTCCACTCCTTGTAATCTCTCTTCTGCCTCATTGTTCCTTCCTGCCTGTTGTTAGTACTATTTATTTCTTCCTTAATGTCCTTCGACGTGACACCATGCTCTTTGCGAAAGTCTCTCGGCTGTTGAAGAATCAAATCCGAGTTTGCCATGTCCCCTTTCTCGCTTAACCTCGCTGTAGCAGGCTGGCTTGTGCTAATGCTAACACTGCCTTCTTCCTCGAGCAGCTTGCCGGTCATGGAGTGTTGTCTAATGTCTTTTACTCGTCCTGACTTTTTTGGCTGCCTCCCAGGCATGTTATATGCCCCTATGACGCATTAATTTAAACTCAAAGCTATAACTGGCCAAGTAGTAGGGGCTTTAGAGAATATCTTGGGGAAGCTGATGGATTAGTGTGCCACTATCATGACTGCTGGACCGGAAGTCTTGATTTTTCTATTTATACAGTATCATCTAGAGATAATCATAATTTGTAGTCTTGATTTTTAAAATTAAGGTACTGAGTGAAGATACATACAAGCAAAAGAAGTTTCTTTGAGCTACACTGGCTGCTGAGAACTTAAAAACATCTTTGTCTGAAGTTGGAGGAAATACAGCGATATGAAGGCCTATTCAGTTTCAGTGTTGGGTTCAGCCACTTATAATTAAACTTAAAGCAGCAGAACAGATCCCCTCTCCAGCTGTGCAGTGAACTTACACACACACAGACACACTACTTGATCTCATCAGTTCCATCTCGATCATTTCACAACCCGATAACCTTGAGTGTAGTGACACAACACTCGCGTGCTAAGAGAAATCATGTCAATCGCCAGGCTTGAAATTTGGACCTGATTGCACAGCTTCATGCCGACTGCAATTGGCTACACTTGAAATTGATGGTAGACTGAAACATAGCGTCTTGCATGCTAAATGCAAAAGACATTACTCAACCCTCATCATAAAGGCTTCTACAGTGAATTCTATAGAGAGATTGGTTAAAAGGAGGAAGAATAGTAAAATCCAAATGAATACAAGCCTGACTCATCCTAACCATCCCTCCTTTAGCAGCCTGTCAGAAGCTTTCTTAAGTTTCCAATGACGCTACAAGCTCAGCAGAGGCAGCGGGAAAGGCATATGAGCTGAAGAGTAGAGTTTCCATCCCACTTACCATGTGGTGCCCTTACCGGGCCCAAGTCCACTGAATAGCCACGTTTATCCTATTACACTAGTCTGCCAGGATCCACTTCATACACTCACAGTCGGAAAATATGCAGTACGGTGGAACTGACAAAAAGCCACAGTTGTGGTGCACATCATTTCTATTATAATTCCCATTGATTTTTGGCTGCAAAGCATCTCAGACTGGCTTAATACCTTTATCAAATCCTTCTAAAAGTGTATAATTTTCCATAATTGCTTACACTTGTAGCCTACTTACATTTACATTGACAACCAAGTGGAACACACACTGTCTCTCCAGTGTTTCCTTGTGTTGCCAGCTTATTTATTCTGTATAGATTTAAGTGGCAGCTGTGGAAAAGGGAGGAAAAAGTCATTCTCAGACCGTTTATAAACTTCATATAACTTTTATTCACACTGTTCCATTGCTGAGTGAGAAAATCAAGCCGGCTTTAAGATTGTTACAGCTTACACTTATCTCACAGAGACTGAGTTGAGAAACTGCAGAGCATTTACATCATCCATGTAAAAGACCAAATAACACTAAACCTGTCAGAAATATTTTGGAAAAATCTCTTCAAGCCCATAAGACTGAATATGATGAATGTACATTTTCTCTAAGCTGTAATCAGTGGCTGTAATATGGTGGACTGTCACTCTACTATCGAAGATTTTATACAGAGGCCAAATATGATCAACATATTTCAAGATCTATAACAAAACATTAAAACTGCAAACAAATCCCTTAAACTGATATGAGTCAAATTTTCAAATCCTGCCTCTTTTTACAGGAATTTTAGGCAATTTTAATTTAATTCAAGTGGTTTTTATTTAAATGGGACTTTTCCAAAGTACTTTTTTTGTTTGTTTGTTTGTTACTTTGTTTTGTTATTACAAAAGCATTTTCCCAGTTGATGGTTTGAGTAAGTAATCATACTTGATATCTCAAAATCTGATTGTCAATAAAGACAAATAGAACAGGAACAGTTTTATGGATTACTTTTTAAGACTGAGGCAGCAGCAAACATTTAATAATCTTGTGCTTTATTTTGATCAATTTGGGTCTAAAAAGAGTTCTTTTATTATTTGTCAGTTTATTAAAAAATTATTTATTTATTATTTTGTTTTAAGAGAAGGTAAAAAGAAAACAAAATAGAGATATAGAAATAGAGATAGATAGAAATTGTTTTAATCAAACTTCTCCCTCTGAAATAAATAACTATGCTACTGACTTAGATTTGATTACTTGTGTGCAATATCACAAATGAACGGTATCTTCAAATCCATGTGCACATCTCTTGTTAGAAAAACTTTGTTAAACTTCTTAAAAGATTGATTTCCGTTGCTATCTGGCTTTAGTTTTTTTGTTTTTTATATTTTTAGAGGGAAAAAAAAAGAAAACGTCAAAGCCAGGTTTGCTGCAGTGGACTCTTCATAGCAGGGAATAATTTCCTCAAAATAATAGACTTAAGACAGAAAATTCTCTTAACTTGTTTACATACATTGATCTGGTAATCTGCCCTAAAGTGGCTGTGCCCTGCACATAAAAGATTGTTGGACTGTTGAAACTTATGTCAATATAGACATGTTTACATGGTTCATTTTTTTCAGTTCTACACCCCTTTCACCCTTTAGGTCTTCTATTATAGAATTTTCCCTTTTGAGTATTTGAAATAGGAGACAATTCCTAGGTGTTAAGGGTAAAACTCAATTGCTGAAGTTTTCAGGGGTCTTTAGCAGTAAACATAAAGGTTTTTTTTAATGATCATAAATTTGCATTAGTTACAAATATTTAAGGTAAAAACAACAGGTTTTTTTAATGGAAATGAACCACATGTAGAAAAAAAAAAAAAGTAAATTTTCAGCCACATCTCTGGCATCAACCTTTACCTTCGTGCAGTGTGGACTTAGCTTTGTAATCATTGAGATTGTTTAGTTGATACAAAACAATGACACAGTGTGACCCCATGAAATCATAATTTGCCCCAAAAAATATTTTAAATATAATAATAATAATAATAATAATAATAATAATAATAATAATAATAATAATAATAATAATAATAAATTGCACAATAGTGATTGAGCAATGGGACCTCTTCTGCTGGTATTCTACTAAGCATTGTTTGCATGCAAACAAAACAAAACAAAAATATTTCTAATTCAACCTACACTGCACACAGTGGTCACAATGTTTGCAGAGGTTATACCGCCAGGCCAGATCATTTTCACAACCAGGCTCAATTCAGCCATTAATGTTTTACTTTAAGCAGCCAATTGAAGTACATATAATTTTTTCTTAAATCAGCTATATAAATATTTATAAATACTTGTAAGTAAACCTGCAGTTAAAATTTAAAAAAAATCTTACTAAGGTCAAGAGTGATCCTTTTCAACCGTGGAAACTATACCACATTACATCAACAAAATGCAAAGAGGTAATTAGTAACTCACTGCATTTAAACTGTCACAATTACTTGAGTAACTTTTTGGATAAATTGTATTTGAAAGAGTAGTTTTAGTAATAGCTTTACTCTTACCATTGTATGTCTGTGAAGAAAGAATGCTAGCTTTACTTTTAGCTATGTTCTGTTTGTTACTTTTACCATTTTTTTTATTCAGTGCACAATCTGTAGCTATTTCTAACAGAGACTTCTTCAGCCAAAGTGTCTAAGTGATCGTGACCAATCAAGCGTAGCCACTTAGTCACATGATGAAACACAAAATCTCTGCAGCGGTTATACAAACACAGACTGAGTGGACAACAACAATGTATTAAACAATTGCGTCTGCTGCGGTAAGTTATCCTGTTAATACTAGATTAGTTTTGGCTGTGGACTGGCTAATGTTAGCCCTGTTGCAGGACCCACCACATTTCCCATATAGAAAGTTCTGTTAAGCCCATGAAAACGAGGAAGGTCTGACGTGTAACTGAAGGTACTTTATTGGTCACATACACTGTGTCCGGTGAAATTTGGTCTCTGCATTTAACCCAATTTGATTTTCCCCATTGAGGAGCAGTGGGCAGCCACAGCACAGTGCCATGGGGACCAAACCCAGATTCTGAGTCAGTACCTTGGTCAAGGGTACTGATTGCTTGAAGATGTCCACTTTCTCAGACAGTGCTAACTTGTACTTTTCTAATACCCCGAACAACTACCACAAAAGTTTTTTACTTCAAACCTTCTGCATAATCAGTTAAAGAGTGAACTGCATCACCATGTAATAAGTACTGTATATCTCATCTCCCCCTTACTAAGGCCAGAAACTTATCAGTTATGCTTTGTATGTATCTTATTCAAAGAAAATACCTTGTGGGTACTGGATATTGATCTTCTGAGCACAAGAAGTTTTTTTTTTTTTTAATTGGGGGCCTTTAAGCCCTTTGTGATCTCATGGAAAATTTTGTTTTACCTGATGAGGCCTTCCATAGCAATTCAGCTGAAGTATTCTAAGGCTGCCAGCCTAAATCTGGCGAATATAAAGAATATTATCTTTTCAGAATTGGGTACAGCAACCAAAAATTGTACCCGAGTAAAAGTATTGCTACTTAAAAATAACAATTACTTAAGTAGAGCAAAACTTGCGATATATTGTTTAACTAATCAGAGCAAAACAAATGTAATCAAACAGACATAAAAAAAGATAAAATACCAATGTGCAAACTGTCAAGTGTTGCCTCTGTTACCTGCCATGGGATAGGGAGGGAATTGGTGATCTTTGCATTCTTCAAAGGAGGTTCATCAAAAGTATTTTTGCATTTTGTTTGACTGTATTAAGTCTGTCTTCATCATCAGTTTGTTAGAGTGAACCCTTTGTTAACAGAAAAAATACCAATGAGGCTACGGGGGATTTATTTATTAAAATCTTGAACACATAAGATCCATTGACATTGTGGAACAGTATTGTTTCCAACCACCAATACTGGTATTCAAGATAAAGATAAATAAATAAATAAAGCTACCTTTAAATTTACATGTAAAAGTGTGCGGCCCTTTTCCACCAAGTAATGGTTTTGATGCAAAACAAATGGTTGCAATCGATTCAGAATCCTGAAATTCTAAATTGATCATTTGACCCTTCACAAGCTACTTGAGGCGGAGGTAACCATTTTAATTTTTTTAACGATCAAATCGGGTACCACAGTTTTCAAACAAATTGTTTGGTAAGGAATTTATTCATAGATTTTTGCAATATTCGCTGACCATTCACATGTGCTGTTCTCTCTCATCAGGTTCAAGGATCTTTGGGACCCAGTTAGCTCACACCTTGGTCATTTGGAGTTTTTTGTAGATAACTACATGGACACCTCGCTGGGAGATACCATTGTGTTATTCGTCAGTGTGTCAATATCGTGTCATGGATCTTGTCAGTGGTTCTCTGTGTGGCGACAGGGGCCTGCCTCAGGAAAGAGGTCACCTTCCATGCTCTCTCTACAAATTCAGCACCCCACGTCTTCACCATGCTTTAACAAGGGGTAGGCTACTCTCCACAAGTGTTGCCACTGTGTTCTGGTGGACCTCCTTGGGTTACAGGATAAAAATTTCTGGGGATTTTGCTTGTTCTTTATACTCAAAATGGTAAGGACTGCAGTTACGTAGAGCTTTTCTAGTTTTTCAACTACTCAAAGTGCTTTTACAATACAAGCCAGCATTCACCCATTCACACACTAACGGCAAGGTGTTTCTCACAAAGTACCAACCTGCTCATTAGGAACTAAAACACACACTTTCACACACCACTGTAACAGCCATTGAGAGCAATTTGGGGTTCAGTATCTGAAATTCAACATGCAGACCGGAGGAGCTGGGGATTGAACTACTAACCCTCTGACTGGACAACCTGCTCTACCTACTGAATTACAGGGTTGAGGAAATGTTTTTTTTTTTTCTTTTTCTTTTGCAAAAGACAATCTGTGATCTGTGAATCTGTGAAAATTTCATAAAATGATTTAACAAACTTTGCTCTATGAATGTTAATGTTTTCTTGATAATGCATCGGCTCTCTTCAGCCTTCTCCCTCTTCATCAGAGCCAGTCATCTCATGCTCTATAATTATTTTCATATGGATGAAGCTATGAAAAAGCGGGTTTCATCAGCCACTCTCATTTGTCACCCACAGCAAGACAAATGGGGGAGTTGTTCATAAGCATGTACATTTTTTACAGACTACACAAAGCCCATACATTAAGCCAGCAGGGTTCACTGCAAAGGCTAGAGCTGGTTTCCTGCAGCCCGAGATCAGATTCACCTCTTTGATTTTTTAATGTGTAATGCAGCCAGCAGCTGCTGAAGCCAGTGTCAGAACGGCTTAATTCTCTTTCAGGGGAGTAATGATGAATTTGGTGGAACACTCTAAGTTACAGCTCAGTTAATGTGAACACTTTATAATATGTCATATGGTTTTATTTAGATGGAAAATAAACAGGCTATCTATGATACTCTTGTTGATATTAAGTTGACCTTGGATATACAGTTAGATGTAAAGATTAACAAAGATATTAGACATATTGGCTTAGATGAATGAGTGAGATTAGATGTAGATACAACTAAGTTGAGGGACATGCAAAATGAGATACACAAATACATGTAAGCTTAAATAAGGACAGACAGTAGATCTTTAATTAGACAGATAACAGAGACAGTTTAAGTCCAAGCATAGATAGATGCTTCTTATCCTAAATCAATGAGATGATGAGCAAACGTGCCTTTACTGGAAAAAGACAAAATAAAACAATGTTACAACAGCAGATGAACTGTTTTGCGTTAGTTACAAAGTCACAGTTACAGCCCCCCCAAAATGTATATAAACTGGGGTTATCATTTGCACCCATTAACAGATAATTTTGCAAGCTGTTTGATATTTATAAGTGGAGGTGTATCTAATAAGTACATCCTGGTGGATTTAAAATGCTAATAATAATATCCATATCTATATATCTAAATATATTTTTATATCATCAAGATTTTGGCTTCATTGCTTTAATAAACCCATGGTTAGCACTGAAAAGCCTGAAACTAAAGCAGCAAAATGTACTATTTTATTGTTTGCATCTGTGTTTTTCCTACTATCATGTGTAAAAAATATCTGCTGTGAAAAGGTCTTATATTGACAAAAGTGTGGGGTCGAAGGGGCAACGCTTCGAATCAGTAACAATACTGACAGTTCAAATGTAAACTATATCATGGTTCAACCTTTTTAGTTTTACTTTAAGAATTTGTGAATTTTTGATTCTACTGGGGTAAAAGTAGAAAGGTCATTATAAAAACAAACAAAAAAGTCTGGGTTGGTTTAAAATGTCAAAATACAATTTTCAGTGAAAACACTTACCTCTTTATTGCAATTACCTTTAGGATTTCTTCCACCTGCATAGCAGCTCTTCACTTTCTCTAATGAAAGCACTTTGGTTTACCGGCAACATTTCTGTCTATAATTATTAAAATAAAATACACAACATACACGTACGTGTGTGAGTCTTTGCTCTCAGAGAAATGTTACATTTTGTTTTCAACCACTGGTCCATTCCCCTTATTGTGATGGTTTAGCCAAACTGGCCCTCAGTAGTTCCATTTAACACTGGCCATATACCTAGTTAACACGTAATGCTAGAGAAATGCTTTTGATTATTTTATTTTGTATTATCTTTAAGAATAAGACAGTTATTTTCAGATAAAGTAAATAGAAAACAGCAACATTAAAAGGCATTTAAGGTCCCATCCACAACCATATGTGTTTCCTTTCCCTCCCATCTAGATCATTCCAATCGTTTCTGCAGGCTCGGTCTAAATCCACACAAGGGGAGCATCAAGCAGAGAAGACATCAAGATCCATAAGATTTACATTCTAACATGGCAACGCTAGTTAGACCACCCCTAAGGATCAGATAAGTGTATGTGGCAAGCCTGGCCCAGATCAGCATGGCACTTAGAATTACACTGATGGATATGCGCTCCTCCCTCCACCCTCCACAGCCATGAAACCACACTGTTCCCTTGTACAAGATTTCAGCAGGTTTTTTGCTCTCCACTGCGCTTGTTTATTATTGTTCCAAATGACAGAGTGCAGAGTTTAGAGTGGAGGAGTGGGGCTGATCATGGTGGTGGTGAGTTTGAGTGTGTTCCTGTTCTGGGTTTTCTATACTTATGAGAATCAAATGTCAAACCAGGGATCAGGAGGAGAGCAAAACCATCCAAGTTTGGAATATACTGGCAGAGACTTTCACAAGTACAGTAATACAAATGTGTGTGTGTGTGTTCCACTAAAGAAAACAATCATCGTCAAACTAGAATACGCCAACTGTCAGGCTGCACTCACAGAGCTGAGTTTTAGTCCCACTGCTCAGACGCTTTACAGAGTTTTAAAAGCCACATATCATGAAGGTGCCATCCTTCCACTCATCTCACCATCCTCAGTCTGATGAGCAATTTGCTCCTGATGACAGCTTACACCCCCACCCCCTCCACACACAAACACACACACCTCCACACAATCACACACACACACACCACACGCACGCTTGAGTGATGAGTGTGGGTGAAAGGGGGGACAATCTTGTTTATCACTCCATGCCCCCCAGACCAGTGAACCAGAGCTCCTCAACAAGAAACAGTTTCAAAAACCTTCGCAGAATTTCTTGTTTTACTTTAACCCTATTTTTGCTATGCTGTGCCGTCATGGTCATTTACGGCTCAACTGAAGATGCCATTGCCAAAAATTTGTCACATTTATTCTGTCCTATCTGACAGAAAAATAAATAAATATTAACGAAAAACTGAAAAAAACATGTTAGAATTAAATAAAAGCCAGAAATACAGTGAATAATTGAAACTTACAATTTTGAGTTTCCCATAATTATTATCTTTGTTCGATAATATTTAACTTCTATAATTAAGTAAACCAAACTTTGGTGTTGACAGACAAAGGCTTAAATAATATTATCAGGAACATTTAATGCAGCTTGTTGTGTATGATTGTAAAATGAATTTATTTATTTATTTATTTATTTATTTTAAATCTCACTTAAGAGATTGGGGACTCCACATTTTTATCTCTAATGGATTAGGATAAGAATAAGAATAAGTCACTAGTATCATGACCTTTATGTGATGGAATAATCTGTGCAGACCATTTTAGGAATTTTACCTGATTTAATTAAGCCAAAATGTGCAGTAGAGATGCTGCAATTAAATTAGAAGGAGGGAAGGATCAAAATGATCTTCACTCTTTGGTCAGGTTTTAACTACCAGATTACTGTAAACCTCACCTTGATTAACAGATGTACAATTTCACACACACACACACGTACAGATGCAGGTCTAATGGCTTTAGTCCTTTAAGAGATTTGTTTCTCAACCTCCTCTATTGACTTGACTTGACTTGACTCTATTGTCAGATTAATTACAGACCTATTTATTAGTCCATTCTAATTGAAATGAGATTAGGTGATTCTAATCAGCTGGTCTCAGTGGTTTTCAGTAGACTACACTGAGGAGGCTGTTGTTTGCATTTGAATAGACAAACACCTACTAAGTGGATCTTTATTCGTCACAGCACCTCATACTGACTGAATACAATGACTAAAATGTAAAGGGTGTTGTATTTTGTGAAATAGCTACCAACATTAACTCATCCAAGAGGGAGAATTATGAAACTTTATATTGTTGTGCAACTGCCATACTCCTCGGTTCAAGGAGTATTTCTTATTTATCCCAAACATTGTATGAACCCCGGCATAATTAAATAACTTCGAGTCTGGGGGGGAATCAAAGTGCAACCTGATACACAGACTTCAGTAACAATTGAATTGTCAGAATATCATTGCTCACCACCAGAAAGCAGCCTGGGTCTCTTTAGCAACATAGGGAAACTTTATCTTCGAGTTCCCCTTTCTTTGCCTGGGCAAGACATTTGAATTTAACTGCTGATTTAATAGAAATGAAACAGGATGGATTTGAGGATATTTCATCAATCTTCCTTCTCTTTCATTGCAGAGGAAATTAAGGCAAATAGAGTTCAAAACTGACTTTTTCCCCATTTCCCCCCTTACTCAGACGAAAGCCTGCCACATACTTTGCACTCTCTCTCTCTCTCTCTCTTTGGAAAGTTAAGACCCAATTAACAGGCTAAACTTCTGATTGATCCCTCCAACTTTGGGATGTGTAGCCTACTCTGCTGCAGGTGTAAACATAAGCAGAGGGGTTAAGCTATCAGAGTTTGCACATCAAGTCCTTGCTCATACAATACTCAAAACAAGGCATATAAAGCACAGAGCATGTATTTTATTAATGTCATGACTTTCCACATTTTCAGCAGGACTTTAACAGCAGCTTTTTTATAATCACTTTAAGTATTTCTTGCGCAGAATGCTACCGTGTTATTATTAATTTGATTTTCTTTTTTTATGACTTGCAATTTTTATTTTCTGATAAATCTTAACATCAGCAAATGTCATGTAGTACAACATATTTCAA
>JAPQLA010000007.1:22907449-22922415 GCA_029822935.1 Naso vlamingii | reverse complement strand
CATCATCCTTCTGTTCCATTTAACACACTGATAACCTCCTACAGATTACCATGGATATGTCAATGTCACGAAACCTCATATCTCGATCCGAATCATTCTCACACCGGAATCTTCAAAATGAAATCCAGTGCTTGCTTTGGATTGTCGAAGCGCCTCTGTCCCCCGTTGTCCTCGATCCTCAGGGTCGCAGGATACATCAGAGCAAACTTCATGCTATGCGTCCGCAGAGCCTTCTTACATTCCCTGAATTTATCCCGTTTCAGCTGTGTGGCCCTCGCAAAATCTGGAAAGATCATGATGTGCTTATCTTCCCACTTCCCACTTCCCAGTTCACTCTTGCTGCGTGTAAAACAAGCTCTCTGTCAGCCTATCGAAGGAAGTGAATGAGGATGGTTCGCGGTCTCTCCCCGGGATTTGGCCGTGGTGCTGGAGCCCTGTGTGCCCGCTCATCTCTGGCAGGTCCATTGCATCATCCCGCCTGAGGACCGACTTCAGCAAACGTTGCAGGAATGTCACCACATCCCCAGCTTCTTCACCTTCTGGAACACCCACCGGTCGGACATTGTTACGTCTGCTGCGGTTTTCCAGATCCTCCAGTTTATCGCAAAGGTCATCTACCTCCACCTTTGTAGCAATGGGGTTAGCTTCCAGGGAGGCCTTCATGTTTTTGTCTGCGTCCTCGAGCCATTCAACTCTCTTCTCCACTTCAGACATCCGTGAAATCAGCGAGGACAGCTTTCCCTCAACCGAGACTGTGGTCCGGCGAATATCTTCCAGGCTGGCCAAATCAGTGGACATTTTCTGCAGCATTGCAAAAATGTTTGCAATATCCTGAGCGACGTGCGGTGATTCCATATCGCCTGGGCTGCTTCCATCGCTATCTTGTTGCGCAGTCAGAGTGGACCGCAAGTGCTTTTTAATGTCCCCACTCGCCGCTCCTCTAAGTTGCTTCGACATCTTAAATCGCTGACGGAGTTCAGATATGTAACACAGGTTCGTATAACCGTTGAACGCTAGTTTTGTAGGATTAATTAAGCGATGCTAAGTCCGAGCCTCTTGCTCAAGCCGCCATCTTGACCAAGCTCGTCACGTGACTCCCCATTAATTTGATTTTCAAAGGTAATAGTTATTTAGAAATGGCTGCAATTTTAATGCTGCCCCAAGCATTGCTTTACTAGTAACAATTGAAGGCAAACTGGATTAACTTTAGAAAATTTGTATTCACTCTTAGGCATTGTGTTACCTGTATTTTGAACGCTGAACAGACAGAGGATATAGAGACCTTATAGAGTTAAGTCAAACAGGAAGTGTAAAACATGTTATAAATTTCACCATTACGGAGTCTCTGAAGTCCTGAAAGAAGACATTTTTAAGCTTGTGAGATTGAGGTAATCTTTTTTTATTTTTGGTATAGATTTACCTATATTTCATCCGTAAATGTTTAGTGTCTTCTACTTTCCATGGAACCTAGTTATTGCATTTGCTGATGCTGTTTTGCATTAAAGCATTTCATTGTGAGGGATCATTTTCTATGATCTCTGTGGCTTGCAGACGCTGCACAGCGCTGTTGTTTCCTTTGAGTGTTCACACACACAAAAAAAGAACAGCTTGTGTTTGGAACATTTTGCTGTTTATTTCAAGCTGCATAATCTGTATATCTCCCAGGTTTTTCCCATAAATGCATATTAACTTTCTATTACATTAACCATAACATAACCCAGTGAATTGCTTCAAGGCTATCGCTAGAATGCCCTCATGCTTATTGAATTACCCAATCTGTGATAGAAATCTGCAGCAGTTATGTGCCAATAACAACATGCTGAGAGGACTCTAATTTGAGAGGGAGCAGTTTAAGGCTGAGTAAAGGTTTTAAAGCATTAACAGGCTATGTTTATTGCAACAGATATGCCAGACACGCGAAATGTTCTGTTGATTTCAGGCATGAAGTGTTTTAAATGGGGTAGTGAGCAAACTACTTTGAGCAGACACAGACAGCTAATAGGATCTGCTAAATGCCTATATCCCAAAAATCAGAGAGCAAATAGGCTACCTGCACGGCAGTGAATCTGCTTTGACATTTCTCTCCTTACAACAACATTTGTCCATGTTATTAAAATACATTGGAATGATTATTAGAATTTCCCCAAAACCAACTCAGTAATTGAATTTTACACAGATTCTTGCAGTAAAAGCCTCATTCTTCCTTTCTGAGAGTGTGCTTGGAAAGGAAAGGGGAAATATGGAGGCTGACCTTGTAAACTCCTGTGAGAGCGCACAGATCCAAAGAGCTGCAGGGTAAAGCTCTGACAGTTTTCAGCTGCGAGGGAATGTTAATATATATTTCCAGGATTATTGAATTATGTATATGACAACATCTCAAGGAACTCTCAGCATTAGCTTCAGGTTTATAAGGGGAGCCTGGTCATCTCCATGCTCCAGTTACACTTAATGATGGTAATTATAACATGGCTTAGCTGTAATACTGGATTGATTTCAGGCTCCTGAAAAACCCCTCATGCTGGCATGCTGCACCAACCCCCCACACCCTCCTTAGCTGCCCAACAAAGGCCACGTTGAGGATGGCGAACAAATGCACCTCGCCTCACAGGGTCCCTGGAGCAGACTGGCAACCTGTGTGAGACCGTTTTTGAAGGGGGTTAAAACTCAAGCCATATAAAGATGGGATTAGGACTCAGGCTTACACAATAAGGAAGAAAATTGAAAGTTTGGAGGAAACTATGTGGCTAATTCCATTCTGTCATCAGTGGATATTATACATTTTCAGCCGCTCCATCAAATTAGTTGTAAATCACAATGGCAGCACTGTTAAAATTTCCAGGGGCAAGAAGTGACCAGGGAGTTTAAGTGGGGTATTGTCTCATATAAGACCTCAAGATTTTTAAAGGATTTACGCCATTCTGCTAAAAACAAATCGTTACATTTCTTCTTGTTCACATTTTCTTATCTCGAAAGTGATGGCTCTACTTTCCTCACTTATTATTTATGTGTCTTGTGTATTTTTTTATCATGTGTCTGCAAATTTACCCAAACTTGCATTGAAGCAGTGTGTCCCCCTGCAGTCGGTAGACTGGACTGTTTAGCACCTGTACTGGATTAATAAGGGACCTCTGCCAGTAGCTCAACAGAGTTAAGCTTTTAGATTGAATTACACAGGGTGGTGGGACCTATACAAGCCAGGTGCTGGCCAGGTAATACCTCCCAAATCTCAACAATCTGGTTCTGTTTCAGGACTGCACTTTGCCTCCCTCCCCCTGCTGCTCTGGCTCTTGGTGGTATGCCATCACACCTGGTATTTGCCAAACCTAGATGAGGCAGAATCTCTGTGGCCCCACACTTTGTCATGGATGGAGACATTAACAGAGTGTAGAATAAGGACTAGAGACTCCAGCAGCCTGTGGCAGCAGCTAAAGTTCACACATAGCTTAGTTTCTTACGCTACGATTAACTGAAAAGGGTTGTACATTTATTAGCAACAATGCTCAATTAGAACTTAAAATGCACTCCTCCCCTGAGCAGGTGGAAGTCATTCCTGATTGACTCTGGCTTTGACAAAGTGGTACAAAGAAAGAAGAGACTAAAGATACAGTTGTAAAAACTTAAAACATTGAAATAAATAAGTGAAAAGGGAACAATAGAACACTTTTAACTGAAATTACTTTATCACCACTTGATGTCACAGTTGTGCAGTTGTTAGGCCTTGAATGGTTAATGATACTACACACACTATGCATTTTTTAGCAATATTTTCAGTATGGATTTATTTACTTCCTCGACATGAATACATGAGCTGGATTAAAGGCTAAACTGCTGCTACAAGACTGTTTCCAGGTTACATTGTTGTGTTGAAGAGTGAGAAGCGCAAGCTGTTAGTAACATTTTGTCAGTGTACTACCTGGTTTATTTTGTATCAGTAATTGGGTAAAAGGGCTGTGAGTACAGTAGAGTGCAGAGGCACACACAAAGGAGAGAAAGGGGAGGAGTTCAGACTGTTTTGAGAGAATGCAGAAAATGAAAGGAAGACAGAGGGCTTGAGTCGCAGTTTTCCGAACATCTACAGACTTTACTGTTCTATCAGCTGTGTCTAGCTGCACCACAGGAATCCAAAAATCAAAGACCTGAAATTAGTATGTTAATGTCCTGCTCCTTTATCTGTGTATGTCTCTAATTTTTCTAGATTCACTCTGAATTTACTATTTTATCAGACTGATTGCTATTTGGAATGCTTAAACTGAGCAGCCTCCCTCATTTCTCTCAGTGCATGGAAAGTGCTATACTGATTTGTTATTATGAGGAAATATGTGTTTCATTTGAATGATAACTCAGGGTTGGACCTCAAGTGTCTACCGTTGCCATGGTAATCAATATCCACATCAGGATGGTAGGAGACTGTTGACTGCACTGAAGAAGCAGGGGTATAAGTTGACAGCTGACATTAAATGGATAAAGAGTATATAAGTAATCTGTTGTTCAAAAGTGATGAGAATAAACCCACAGCCCCAGTAAAAACACCGTCTACATTTAGGAGTAATGATTACAGTGGTAACCAGGGATGCCACAATTCTCATTATAACATTGAACGCCATCCACGGTTCAATATGCACTTTAATATGTGGTATTTCGGTTTTGCATGAAGTTTTATGTCACTAGTTTCTATGTATTTCTCCCTGAATTGGCTCTGTCAGAGCTTCAGAGCAGCCCGTGAACGCACCATGTGTCCATGCCTCCCAGCCGACTGCAGTCACTCATTTCACACAATGAGCGGAGTTCAGGAGCAGAGTTTCTGTTTTCTTTAAGTGGCGGCCTGTTTCTTTTTCACTCCTGATGTGCTGTGTCTGTCGGAGAAACACTGATTTTTATCGTGAAATAGCATTGTTGTGTTATACCAACCAGTCTGTTTATTTTTGAGAGGAGATGATCTCTGCTTATCAGTTTCTCGACAGTTACATGCTCAGCACACAAAAAAACCATGTTACGCACACTCAGGCAGGTCTAGACATGATGTGAGCGGCACTGGAGCGGAGTTGAGCGGTGCTGCTCCAATTTCACCCCAGACTTTTTGAAAATCTGCTCACAGCTCCACCTAAAATTTTTCGCTCGCGCTCACCTCTCACTCATGCTCCGCTCGCTCACATGCTCTGATGTGATTATTGAACAGCTTGTGGAGACATGTTTGGCTTTCAGTTGTCTTGCTTCAGCCGGACTGCTCCACACTCACTCCACAGTAGGTGAAGCGTCCCCTGACAACATAATGATCATTCCCACGGATTAATTTTGAAAGCACAACAACCAATGAGGACAGAGCAATGTCTCCTCTCTAGCCAATCATGAAAATAATCGCCTTACTCACTCACTCGCTCACTCATGGACAAATGCAATGTATGGGCTGGCCTCACTTTGCGGTCCAGCCAAAATTAAATTTTTATGAAGTGAAAATGTGCATTCAAGGAGTTGGGTGTCTGATGTAAATATGAACTGAATGCCATTTTCACACACTGCTAGGAGAATCATATGTGGATATGTAAAAGACATTTTAAGTTGCAGTGCAGTCTTGTGTTTAGACTGGGCTGAGTTTTAAATTCTAATGTGTTCAATCCTTCTTGACTGCATGTGTTTTCAGCTTGTTTTGATAAAATAATTCTAGGTTCCATTATGTGCCTGCCACAGCCTGTACAACTGATTTGAATTTCTTATCATTCCAAAGTGTGTTAAGTAGCACCTCTGTAAAAGGAGGGAGTCAGAGCATGTCTGAGACCTTCTAATGTGTAAATGTGTTTACGATTCCTGAGATGACATACGGTCAGACTGCAGTATTTGTGTGTGTGTGTGTGTGTGTGTGTGTGTGTGTGTGTGTTTCAGTGATCCTGCCACATGACTGGCTGCCTGTAATCAGTAATTACCAGGATTGGTTGATGGATTCTGGTTAAAATGAATGAATGATGACCCCCGAAAGAAAGAGGCAGGGCCTTTTCTGTCCTCTGACAGCTTGACGTTAGGGCTGAATTGAAACCATTTAAGTCGAAAATGACTGGACATAGGCAATAGCTCAATAGCAGGTACCACACTGCCATTTTAAAAATTGACATATTTGCATTTGCCCCCTCTTTGAATATTCTCTATATTCATGTGACTCCTGAAATTTGAACTGTTGCTGCTGCCAACTGCTCAGGGCTGTTTTCAGGGAAATCTCAACTGGTAGACAGACTTAAATGTTTCTTGGGTGTAATTTATTGACAAAACCACAGGAAATAAGAACACAGTGATTTATTTTTACTCTTTTCATCTGCGTAACCTAGTTTTTAGAAAGTTGTGTTCCACATAATCCATATTATGTGGCAAAAAAGAACACTTTGTAAGAACATTTTATACCGTATAGGTCCTGTTGTGTTTTTTTCAAACTGTTCTGACAACAGTATTCTCCACAGTGTCAAAACTAAGTAGACTTTTCACCCAAGATGAAAAATGCATAGATAGCACAAAGTAACATGTATATAATCAAGAGACAAAGCCCTCTGGGGATAGTAATTATAGAAGCAAAAGAGGGGATTAGGTGACATGTTAGAGACAAAAGGAGTAAGTTATGGTGGACTGATCTGTCAGCATTGTCCTCTAAACTTGAAACCTGTTTCTTTTCTGTTTGATGCTGAAATTTAACATGTGTCTTTTGACTATGACCACGTTAACCCAAGTTCTTTTTTCGTAACCAACACTTAACTACAGTGTCACATCATAAAACTGATTTGTAACCGTTTTGTATGGCACAGACAAATGAACGTCATTTTTCCTGCTGTTAGGGTGTGGTAAGATGAGAAGATGCATCCATGGATGGTTCTGGAGGAAATTGAAGAATGACGTGTTCAGGCGTCTCGTTGAAAATCCTCATCATAAGTTGATATTTGCTCTTGGTAATGTGGAGTTAATGGCAGATTGCCATATCAGCCACCAGGGATCCATCTAAAAGTATAAGCTATACGTAGAGCTTGTGATCCTATATTTACTTTTTGTATCACAAACCATTAATAAGTAACTTCCAGACTTACAGGTTTGTTCATTTTTTACATTTTTCATAATGTTTCTCATTTAGAAGTATGGAATGTATTTTTAAAGCTTTTGAATGTGTTGTGATGCACTTTTTTTTAACAATGTATTTAAAAGTATTGTAACTTGGAATCAGTATGGTGAACATTGCAGTTTGTTCACCAGCTTTAAGCCCTGTAGCTGAAGGTTTAGTTAGATTACTGGAATACAGAGTTAACAGATAACACTGAAATCTTGCCTCATATTCTTGATACAGGCAACAACAGTCTAAAAAAAGTTTTAAAAAAATAAGTAAAAAAAATTAAAGAATTAGTCTCTCTCTCTCTCTTTTTTAAAAATCACCTTTTCCTCCTTCTCCTCCACCTGGCCCCATAAGAAAAAGAACAATGCAAAAAGTATTTGATACATTCTTATTTTAAAGGCTAATGAAAATTTCTAGGAAAAAAATGGCTATGGTGTTTGTTGATTTCAGTGTAATCTCTGATACCAACACCAGGAGCCGCCACAGTCAGACATTTTATACAATTCTAAAACAGTCTGAATTTTTTCCACACTGCATTCTTATTTCCACTAATGTTATCTATGCTTTATAAACAGAGTTAATTGAGAGAAATTATATGGATCTAACATTTACAGGGATCTCTGTATATGTGGGATTTATACCTGCTTCAGCTTATTGTTGTGCTCAAGGTGGCTTCAGTTACTTCAGTTTAAAAGAAAGGGGAAGGGGAAAAAGTGAATTAAGAGTCTTTGTGTCATAGAAAAGGCATGAAATGTTAGGAAGAATTGATCACTGTTCATCACTGTCACTTGTTTTCCAGAAGGCAGAGGCCTTTATGTGCAAGGATTATTACTTACTTTAACTTACTTGAACCTTATGTGTGAAGTACATGACGGCTGAACAAAAACTACATTTTGTGATTTGTGTCCTTTGATGTGTGAGGTAGATATTAAATTTGTGGTTAGGCCACAGGCACTTTGTGGTTTTGTTTTAGAGCCAGACAGTTCCACAAACCTAAAACAAAGGAGAGAACAGTTGTGAAAAACACATGGGTTTCATCGTAGACAATGAACCAGCCCTGGCACGATCCTGCAAAAGGAACCAGTCTACGATGCTTCGGCCTCTACTTGACAGGTCTGACATGCACAATAAATCTGGATATGTACGCATATATGGTGTGTGTGTTTCTGTGTTTGTGGGGTCCGAAATCTGAATTTTCACTCACGGTGTGGGGTCCGATAATCTTTGTGGGGACAAAATCTTGGACCCCACAACTTTAACATTACATTTTAGGGTGAAAACTGAAGTTTATGGGTAAGGTATGAATTGAGTTTAGGTTGAGGTTAGGCTAAGGCATAAATTGGTTCAGGTTAGGGTTAGGCTGTACAAATGAACTGAAGTCAATGTAAAGGTCCCACAAAGATAGCTGTACAAACATGTGTGTGTGTGTGTGCGTGTGTGTGTGTGTGTGTGATGATAGATGCATTAGCAAAGGTCTGTTGATTGAGTTCTCTGTGTCTCCTTTCAAATACACAGGAAGTAAATACACACACAAGCCTGTCTGGCACCGCACAAGTCTGAATGTGTAACTATGTGTCTACCACTCACTCACACACACATTCCAAACTCTTAGAAGATTTTAAATACACAGCTGCATTTTTATAGCCCAATGCTTTCTATCTTTTGACATCCCTCTCATCAAAATTTATGTTTGAATGACACTACGTATTCACTGAATTCTAAAGATTTCATACTAGAGCCTTTTTCCCTTGGATACCTGTTGTTAGCGTCTCTTTCCTGATGTATACCCCAATACTCACTTTAATTTTCCCTTGGCATTGACAGTAAAAAAATAAATAAATAAATAAATAAAATAATAATAATAATAATAATAATAATAATATATTTTTTTAAAAATTAAAAGGTAAAAGTAACAATCAGAGTAAAAGTAGAATAGTAAATCAGATCATATATAGGCCTAATTGCATCATTCCAAAAATATTAATTATTGATCTAATACTGCTTTTGCCAATTTTAAGGCAGTACACTGAAGGCAAAGCTTTAATTACAAGTACTGAACTGATTTATTTCAAATGCTTAACATAAAGAGAAACACATAATACACCACATAGAATTACTGGTTATTAATTTGTTCTTGTTGTCAATGTTATTAATCTGCCAGTGTGTGCCATGAAGTATGTACTGCATACTCTGTCATAAAATACCGCCTGTTTTATTTGAGAATTTGTGGCTTTTTTGGTGACCCTGTATTACATCCTGGCTTTTGCCACATACTATAAATCAGATCTACAGGTCAAACACACAACCCTTCCTGACTATGTGAAAATCACATGCACATTTCCAAACATTTGCAACATATTTAAAATTTCCTAAAGTCAGAAGATAGTTTTAAACTGTATGTTATTAAATTACATTTAATGAGAACAAATGTAAGAGTATACAAATGTTAAAGGTACAATATTAAAACTAGATTTTGAGAAAAGACAGGGTCTGAAATGAAAACAGCGGGAGTTTTTATCAAATCAGTTTTGTTTCACTTTCAATACAGACAGAGTCTTTCGGGTCCGAGGGTATCCCTTTTGCCTGACTGTTGACGGTATCAGAGCTCCCAACACACTAACTAGATTAGTTTCTTGTCTATCAGAATATTAAATCTCCCATCATAATGGGTGGGTTTTCAACATTTTAAGACAATCAGAGAATCCTGCCCACTTTTGCAGTAAATGGCCAAGGGTGTGTGGGAGTAGGAAATACTGGGATTCTGTCAGCTCTCTCTCTTTTTTGTTTTTGTTCTCCACACAGTGATTTCTAATACTTTCCAAATATACTAAAGAGTGCAACACAAAGACACACAAAAGATCAGGGAGGCACTGTGATACAGCCAGGAGGAGGACATTATGCTATCTAGATATCAGGAAATATACACATGATGGCATGTGCTGTGACACAAGAAATTCAGTACATTTAGTCTGTATGTAGAGTGCTCCAAACAGGTATTTTTGGATATCAGCTTTGATGTGAGGCTAAAAACTACCATCACAGAGGACAGCGAGATGCAATGAAACAAGAAGAGAATAAGTTAAAATCCCACTAATTTTCACACCTCAACACTGCTTGACTGTCAGACTTTCAAAAAGTTATGAAAGTTGCAGTCTCCCAAATTTCACTGTATATGTAGCAAATAACACTTCAATACAGTGTAAGAGGAGGGACACAACTTCAACTTGTTTGTGGTGCCCTATGATGAGTTAAAAAAGGTCAGTCAAATAATAATAAATTCACTATTAATAACTGTGTTCTTGAGAAATATTCTGCTGAAAAGAAGGGAAGAATTCTATCTATCTATCTATCTATTCAGATGTTGTGATTATGTAAAATATGTAGATGCTCTTGCATCAAATTTAAAAGGACATCAGTATAAAAGCCTGGACAGCCCTCAACACGTATTTATCTCCTCTTGGAAGGATTCATTACCAAGTCTCCCTGTTTTATTTGCCGTATTTTACCAGGTTTTACAGATCAGGGCTCTGATATATAAAGATGCAGCCGCTATTGTAGCTTTGTGAGTCTTCAGCCTCCATCTACAGCCTGATTGACGCTTCTATTCACCTATAAGTGCTGCCTCTACTGCACTTTTCCTCAGCTTTTATTTTCAAATGGGCATTTCGATTTATTGCAA
This sequence comes from Naso vlamingii, assembly GCA_029822935.1. NCBI lineage: Eukaryota > Metazoa > Chordata > Actinopteri > Acanthuriformes > Acanthuridae > Naso > Naso vlamingii. The sequence goes on along the minus strand of JAPQLA010000007.1, from coordinate 22,911,658 downwards.
TCTCTTCTGACATGGTCCTTTCACTGCCACTTAAAAGTAGAGATATAGAAATAAATTTGAAAATAATAACAGCATATGGCCCTCTTTTTCTCTCTCCCTCTCTCCACTGGGCTGGAATCACAGTCTGACTGCATTACAGAAAAAGGTTTTTCACAAACAGGAAGGTTTCCATATCAAAAGGCACCAACAAGCAAGGCTTCTATTAGATTCATGCATGCTGAGGGGTGAAAAAACTCATCCTTGTCTGCCATTACACCAATAATAAATTGTGCAACTGTTAAAATGTATACCTCTGTAAATTATTTGAGCTGGAATGTAGATTGGGAATAAAATTTAAATCTAATTTTAACCCTAAAAATCTTATTTCGATTTTAGTTTTACTAGAAACATATTGTTATTTTCCATTTGTTGCCCCAAGGCAGTGTTGTGCAGTCATGACAAACCAAAAGAGGACCCCAGTCAATGTTCTTGAAAACAGCAACATTTTAGGATCTAAAGGGGTTAAAGCAACCTGATCCAGTGATCTACATCTTTGATAGAAAAAATGGATCAGTTAGATATAAGAGGCAGGTGTGTACTTTTCACCATGGAAGAGTCAACTCACACAGAAAACACAGACAGTGCCGAAAATATCTGCTTCAACATCAAACTAAAAAATAATGGACTTTTGACTTTTTTATTGATAGGCTACATTGTATAAGAAAAGACACTGATCTTCTTTTTTTGTTTGTTTCACAAAAAAAAAACAACAACCCCAAAACAATTAGCTAATGAAACAAGAATAAAATGATGAGTCTGAGTAAAAAAAAAAAAAAGGAAAAACATTGCTGTAAAAAAACAATCTTCCAGAATACTCAATTTATTATGTTTCATCCGTCCTCAGGAAAATAGGCTATCCGGTTTGGTTTCAGTTGGCCGCTATTTATACGGAATGAACCTTTTTTTAAAAAACAAAACAAAACACAATTTAAAACACCCTAGGAACTGATGCGACTTTATCTTCGTGCAGGAAAACAGCAGCCTATGTAAAGTTCTTCTTCAGAGATTCCTGAAATCTGCAGTTTTAACGCAACACGAGGACAGTAACGTTCAGAGCTATAACTCTGTGTCCGCATCTTGATAAACACTTCCTGCTGTTCCTAAACAACATTTTCGAATCACAAACTTATCTGTCAGCCTGACATGAGCATGTGTTAGGACCCCATTGAGTGCTAAATGCAATCAGTGAGTCACATTAGGTCTGACCTGGGAATCCACGTTCCTCCTCAGTCCCCCCCCCACCACCATCAGCACTCAGTCTTAGTTGTGTGAATATGTAAATAAGGTTTTTTTTTTTCAGGCTGAATGGAGGCGATAATGGGCCGTTATCTTATCCCGGTCAGGGAGAAATGTTCAGCGTTGTTGACCCGCAGCGAGGGAGCTGCAGCTGCGGAGAAAACGCACTGATCTGCTCCCCGCAGAGAGGAGAGCGGAGGCTGGATAATGAAATAAACGACAGGTATAATGATCACTGGCTTCTGTCTGACATGGAAACATATATAAGAGACTTACCGACGCAGGGAAGATGAGAAAGTGCACATAAAAGCTTTGATTTTTCTGACAGTTTTACTGCACCTTAACTCACAGATTGAGGTCAGTATAGGTTGTTTTGCTAACCTGTAAGATTTTTATGACAATAAAGGCCTAAATCTTCACTGTGTTTTCAAAGGTAGGCCCAAACTTGCCCTTTATTCCGCACAAATCGCCTTACAGTTTGCTCCATTTCATCATAATAAAAAAGAAACCGAACAATTTTTATAGGGCTAATTAGTTATAAAACGCATTGACCTCATTTCCAGACGAATTAAATTTTTTAAATATACAAAATTTATTTCTAACCACTGTTACGTTCAAAATGACCTTAGAGCTGAATTGAGTCAATCGCTTTTTTTTTTTACATGCAGCATTCACTGTTTTTCTCTTCTACACCTACTGACAACATGCCTTTTAAAAACCCAGCAGCATTACCGTTTACACTTCTGACTTGATAAAATGTGAAGTTTAGGCCTGTTGCTGAAAAGTTATTTTCGGGTTTCGTTTTCCGGTCTGACTCCACGACGCTGTGTAGGCCCTTTACGCCTCGTTACTGGAGAAACTGATGTTAATGTGTTTCGTAGATTATGGTGCCTTCACTGACATGGACATAATCGGATTAGGCAACTCTGTAGGAAGAGCCTCTGTGACCCAGCAATAGAGTTTCCAAAAGTCTGCAAACAGTGCGGATTAACTTAATTGAATTAATTCGCAATACACAGATCTGCGGCAGTTCACGCCACGAGCTGGAGCAGCTGATCCCAGAGTAGCCGCTCCGTCATGACGTCAGCAATCTAGAAAACCACGCCCTGCTCTCATATGGTCCCATTAAAATCAGCAGTCCGCATCCCCCAGACAAGCTCGCGGAGTCGCGCATGCAGAGAAGAAAAGTGCCCTCCAGAGTAATCATGACGCAGTTTTAGGAAAACTTTTCCACGGAGCACGGAAATCTTTCAGACCAGGACTTTGTGTTCTACTGAGCGATCTTCACTTTTCCCTGTTTCGAGTCGCCGCGCACCGGTGTGATGCCCGCCGGGATGTTCAGCATAGACAGCATCCTGTCCGGCCGGCCGAGCTGCAAGGAGCCGTTGCTGCTGCACCGAGGCGGGCCGGTGGTGCTCTCCGCCGGCCTTACGGACTCTATCTACACCGATTACAATGGACTGTACTCTGCCACTTGCGGGCCATCTCCCCCCGGGATTCAGTCTGTGAATGGGACCAGGATAGGATATAACGGCTACTACTATGGACAGCTGCATGTCCAGGGCGCCGGAGGAGGTCCTCCGTGCTGCAGCTCTGTGCCCGGCCTCAGCACACAGCAGTGCCCCTGCATCCCGGCAGGTAGGACAAATCAACTCTTGTTTTCTTCGTAGTTTTACTAATTTAGATTTGGGCATGAATATTCTCATTTAAAAAAAACAACGCAGAAATTTGGTCTTTTCATATGTTTCAAACGCAAGATTGGTCTAAATTAAGTTTACGAAAACTGTAGCCAGTTTTTACATAGACTGTGGCACCAGGTTTCATTTTGATCAAACAAAACAAAACCAAAGAAATAAATAAATAAACAAATAGATAAACCTAAGATCATACTTTATTTAAAGGACTGGTGCCTCTAACGTTCATGTGTAACAATGATGCTCGATATTTTGTCTTTGATTCCAAGATAAATTTCCTTATGATAACAAAATAGGAATTCGTTTTAATCTTTTGTGTAATTCAACAAATTTCCACCCTACAAACACACAGGAAAAAACACGGACATTTAGGCCTGCATGACCTCTTCCAGATACCCCAAATAATTTGCACTTGATGCCAGATGCGTTTTTTATTTTTTAAGATTTTAAATATTATCGAGTATAAAATGACCAAGCTTGTCTCAATTGGTTTCATATTTCTGCGATTAAATACGCATCAGCTATGATGTACATGTAGGCCCACACAACCAAACCGTCATCCAGTCAGCCACATTAGGCCTACTCATGAACACTGATTATACGTGTAGGCCTATAGTCAAGTCTGCGCTGAGGTATTTTGATTGTTTCAACTGTTTCGATCCACCTTTTTGTGACTCCGTTCATCCGCCATGTAGGCTACGACGGCCCGGGCTCGGTGCTAATCTCTCCGGTCCCACACCAGATGATGTCCTACATGAACATGGGCAGCCTGTCGCGGACCGAGCTGCAGCTCCTCAACCAGCTGCACTGCCGCAGGAAGCGGAGGCACCGCACCATCTTCACCGACGAGCAGCTGGAGGCTTTGGAGGGCCTTTTCCAGGAGACCAAGTACCCAGACGTCGGCACTCGGGAGCAGCTTGCCCGCAAAGTTCACCTCCGGGAGGAGAAAGTTGAGGTCAGTGCAGCCTCTAATCCTGTTTTAAGTTTAAAACAGACCAGCAACATTCTGGCGACTCTCATTTCAGAATTCAGCTCAGCCTATTTTAGAATTAGCGGGGTTCATTAAGGCAGCCTAACCTGTGGCAGAGGTGGGCTATCAAGCCTGATTTACATAAGAGCCAAGTCCCTTTAAGAAATGGCACGCGAGGACATCAGGTCGACATTTATTATTATTATTATTATTATTATTATTATTATTATTATTATTATTGTTGTTGTTGTTGTTGACCATATATTTTCT
>JAPQLA010000007.1:22894287-22907349 GCA_029822935.1 Naso vlamingii | reverse complement strand
CGACTATAGGCCTGATAATAATAATAACAATAATAATAACAACAATAATAATAATAATAATAATAATAATAATAATAGTAATAATATGCCTAATAATAATAACAACAATAATAATAGTAAAAATATAGTCTAAGCGTCAGATCATTGGACAAGATTTCTCGCCGTCTTAGTGTGAATATAAAACAAATGAACAAACAACCCCCCCTCAATTTCGACATAAGACAACAACGCAAATGTGTGATTCTGAGCTTTAGGCTATAAATAGGCTAGAAGTGACTTGACGCAACGTGGCAAAAAACGAAAAGTTATTGACTAAACAAAAGGACATTTCCACATATCGGAACACTCTCGCAGCGTTTCGGTGTTTAAACGACACGGGCAATACACAACTAAAAAAATAGACTAGTTGTGAAAATACATTCGTTTGCTTTAAATAATGAAGAGTTTATAGGCTGTGTGTAAATTAAAAAGTCTCGGGAAAAAATGTCAGAATGTTAGAGGTGAATTCGGACCTTGTGTGACAAACATGTTTTAGTAAAAAACTAAGAGTGTAAATGACAAACTGCCAGGTTTTATTTGGTTTACGGGAAGATTGTGCTTAAAAAGAAGAAGAAGAAAAGCATGTAGCTTTAGATGATAAAACTGTGCTTTTTATCACGTAGGTTTGGTTCAAAAACAGACGCGCAAAGTGGAGGAGGCAGAAAAGGTCTTCATCCGAAGAATCAGAGAACTCTCAGAAATGGAACAAATCGACCAAAACATCCGCAGAGAAAACCGAGGAGAGTAAAAGCGAGGTGGACTCGGACAGCTGATAATAAAAGCGACAAAACACGGCCACATGTGTGTGCACATAGAGTGGAAAGTGATGTGGACTCCACAACATGCTGTGGTGTGATGGAACTTGTTGCTATGTTGCACAGTTGTACATATCTACATTTTATTATTGATTCTTTGTCTATTTATATTTATTTAAATTTTTTTTGGTAGCATATTATGCACGCCAGGGGACGTGACGCCCAGTGGATTGACTGGCATATCCGAATATATCGTAATGTTATATGTGACATTTCTGTGAGTATTAAATGTTGTAATTCTGGTATTTCTTCCATTGTAATATTACTCATTGCGCTCAACTAGACGGAGAAACATGTGGAGACTGTAAAAACATCCGGAGCACAGCATCACCACAGAGCTGTTGAATTTTATATCTTATTTTACCTTGCAAAAATAAGTAAATCTACATGAAAGGACAACGAGGAGGCCTATACATTAAAGTACAAATGAAACACATCATTAACACGTTGTCTGATTTTTTTTCCTTTAAGGTGGATGGTCATTCATGCTATCTGGTTGTTTTAAATGGTGGCCTAATATTGAAATTGAAATTGTAAGATTAAAAAAAACGGATTGTTTTATTGATGATTGATTGATTGATTGTGAACTTCCAGACCAAATTTCAGGCCATCGAGGACACATCGAGCCTGTGGTCTGGTCTGCTGCGTGGCTCGGAGTATCAGCTCGCTGTTAAAGCTATAAAACAAAACGTGTAGATTTCAGTAAAAATAACAACAAGCCCCCCGCGTGTTTCTTACGTGAGGATCTCTCTGCGCACAGCGTTCAGTCAGTGTCCGGGTGCACGAGGCCAAACAGTGTGATGAAAAACTGGTTGAAGAAAAATAAATGCAGCAAAAATAACGTTTAAAAGCGAGGAATCTGGTCAGTGTAGACGTCCGATGGTTAGAGTTTCATTGATATCGGCCCCAGCACGTCATAATATCATTAGTAGCCTTTCCAAGTTTATTCCGTCTTTAAAAAATAAACAAACAAAAAAAAAAAAAAAATGGAAAGGCTAATTATGACACTGCAAATAGGGACTGAGGAGAACTGTTTTCATTTGTTTTCATCTATTTTTCATGGTGTTTGTGTGTGGATGTTAAAATTGAAAAAAAAATAATTAAAGGATACACAAAGTGCTTATTGCAGTACATAGACCTGTACAAGAGCAACCAACTCCTTTGCATGATCCTTTTGTTATCCGCAGCAAGTGATTATTTCCATTAGATTAATTGACTTTAATAAATGGCTTTCACTTATCACCACAAATAAAATTAAATAATATTTTCAGAATTTTTTAAATTTCTATTTTCTGTTCCATGAAAGACCAAATCCTCATTCAACTTCTGTCAGTTTTGAAAAGCCTAAGCTGTGAAGCTATGGCTTTAGTAAACAGATATTTAGATTTGTTATGTTTCCTTACAAAAAAATGCAAACAATTCAATGTATTTTATTCAGTATGTTAGTTTTGCCAGCTGAAAAACAGCCAATAGATGATGGTAAATGGTAAATGGACTGTATTTATAGCCTACAGCCCTTTTCTAGCCTTTTCAGCTACTCAAAGTGATTTTACAATACAAGTCAGCATTCACCCATTCACACAGGTGACTTCTCTACAAAGAGCAAAACTTGCTTACCAGGAACCCATACACACACATTCACACACCAATTTCGCCGCCATCGGGAGCAATTTGGGGTTCAGTATTTTGCCCAAGGACACTTCAACATGTGGACCGGAGGAGCTGTGGATCAGACCACTGACCTTCTGATTGGCTGTCGGCCCATCCTACCTACAGAGCCACAGCCGCCCAAAGATGAGTCCATGAACCTACATTAAAAACCCAACACCGGAGTGTTAATTTATGTTGGAGGTTTAAAAAACATTCATTATATGTGGCAATATAGGCATTATAAAACCAAAAAGGGCAAGACTAAACATTACATATGATTATATGCAATATAGATTGCATAAAATTCTCACATATAAGATAAATATAAGAGGAAGTGTTACCAAAGAAAGAAAGAAAGAAAAACTGACCACAAAAAGTAGGAATTTATTGTCAGATGTCAATATTAAAAGTGTTGCACTGGCTCAGCTGGGTTAGAATTACCCAGGTTTCAGTGGCTGGGATACAGAGATACGTTACTGATTTAAAACCATAGTGGAAAAAATAAATGAATAAATTCAACCCCATCCAGATCACATAGCTGCAGACCAAGGAATGGAGCCGCTTTAGTTTTGGGGGATCAACTGAATGCTCATTTCAGCAAACTCAAAACGTTTAAAACAACAGTCAAATACTGAAACTTGGGACCAAAAGCTTGGTCAGAATCTTGTCCTTGTTAATTTTTCTTGTTATCAGATGTTTCTTGATTCAGATGATAATTTGATATTATTTGACATTACTTTATTTTGGCTACAGTCTTGAAAAACTGTTCGTGTCAACCCCTGCAAGCCTGAACTTTTCCATTCATTTTGTTTTTTCCAGTTTCTGTCTTTTTATCTTTCACTCAGGTAGAATCAGAAAAGTAAAGCTTTTTTAAATTGGAAGCTGTTTTAGCAATGTATGTGTCATGTACACATTGGTGGGGCACTAATGTTAGCAGTTTTGTCTCTTTGTATTACTGTTTTATTTTGCACTCATTTTTAGAATAATTAGGCTTCTAACATCTTTTGAGGAGACTATTGTTGTTGAATCCCACTGAGCAAATACGTTGATTATGAAAGCCATTAGGTCGAAACAACACAGCAATACACTGTTAACACTCATCCAGATAACGTGTGGCGTCTAACCATCCATTGGAGTGGTCTCCCACTGAAAGATGAACTGAAGAGCTTCAATCACAAAGCAAGTGTCATGCTGAAGAGGGACACATACCAACTGCAAGGGTTTTTCACAGCCTGAACACCTAAAAGTTTATTAGTGGCTTATAGCTGACACTTAAACGATATTGATCAATAACTAAACCATTAGTTACTAAGGGTACCTTATGACAATGGTATAAATGATTGCATATAGGAAATTGAATACTCAGGAAAAAGATTTCAGCACAGTTTCGGTGAGTTTACTTTTTGTCAAGGTCAACAATAAAATTTCATGCTTTGTCTCAAGTATACATCATATATGATATAATGACTTCTTTAGCTGTCGTCCAATAAAATGGATTCAAGTCAAGTTGGAGAGAGAGAAGAAAAAAGAAACATAAGGAGTGGAGGGAAGGGGGGGTACAGAGAGGAAGAGCAAACTGGGGGGGGGCAGAGCAACAGCAATAGTTATATGTCAATAGTATAATAATAACAATAACAATAATAATAATAATAATGTTTAAATATGATGAAGAGGTTAGTAATGATACATATTAATATTTTAGCTATATGTAAGTATTTATAATAATAATAATAATAATAATAATAATAATAATAATTGGTTTGTAATAATAAACCAGAGTAGCTATGAGCAGTGATCGATGTGCGGCCATAGTCGATGGGAATCTGCAGGATGGATGATAAAGTGGAAAGACTCTGGGGAAGGAATCACATTATGTTTACTCTCAAATTGGAAGATGGTGTCCTCCTTCTGGATGGAAACTGGAAGGTTCCACAGGAGAGGAGCTTGATAAGTGAAAGCTCTGGCTCACACTACTTTTGGAGATTCAAGAATTATTTACTTGTCACACACACACACACACACACACACAGAAAAGAGGCTGACCTGTTCAGTAATTGTGCAAGAGCACCCACAGGATACAACAATAGAAACAGTAGCCTAAACACGGTGGCCTCAGTGCTTATCGAGCAAATAGAGCAAATTCTGCTTTACAGGAAATCATAGTACAGCGATAACGACAGTGTAAGCAGCAGTTGTTTCAGTACATTTGTTCTTAATTATGATCAATGTTTTAAACATGCAGCCTTAAGGAACACTTGCACATCGGGAGTGTCACAAATAAATGACATGAAAATTTGAATACTGGCTGGCGATTATTTCACATTAAAACTATTCAGACTGGCAGCAACACGAATTTGCAGAAATACAACACAGAAACATAAGAAACAAATTTGCAAAAGAGTTTTGACAGCTCACTCCAGTTCCGGTGGTAGCCTGGCACAAAGCATTAGTAACGTTAGCCTACAGACAGATGAGTGGCGGCTAACATAACTTTTCCACAAGTTGTTAAAGCTGCAGTTGGTAACTTTGGAGTAAACATCAATAACAGCTTGCTATACATAGCTGAGTCTCAGGTTTTTACCGCACAAAACAGTAGAAACATTCCTTCTAAAGCCGTGTAAACTTCAGCTCTACAGTGGGACATGGACGTTCGTTCCAGACAGCCATCATGAAGGGTTGATGCCTTGGTTCGCTGTGCAAAAGCTTGGAAAAATTGACTCAAAATCGATTCGCAAAATAAAAGGGCCACTTTTTTTGCAGTGTGATATTTGCATTCTGTGTGAAAATGCTCATACCCAATCAGCAGTCCGAAAAATATTATTGATGTGAAAATTAATTGCTCAAAAAAAACACATCTGGTGTGTGAAGGCCTATGCAATTTCAGTGTGTTCTGCACTGTGATCTGCAGCCTTCACTGCTAGTTACAGGTGGTCCCAGCAAACACACTTTGAATAGATCATACTTATGCTTTTTTTTTTCATTTAAAAATAACAGCTGCTGCAGGCCCATCAACAGTTAAGTTAGACAGTCACATTACTGGAAGAGTGGAAAAGAACATTTCCGTTGAAACAAAGGTGTATTTTTCTCTCAGAACTCAAACATGAATCATGTTGCCTGTATTATGTAATTCAAATGGTTAATCATGCCTTTCTCATTTTCAAAAATGCTTAAGCGTGTGTGATGCGGAAGCTATTACAGTTCAAGTAGTGACATTTAATGTTCTAAATAGCATATGTGTTTTAAGGAAGTTTCAGAGAAAACAACATAGCTATGCTTATAGAAACTGGATTATTAGCAGCTTCACTGTTTTGCCATTGCTTGGTGATAATTTGCTTAATACAAAATTGCGTGAAAATCCTTTGGACACCACTAAAATATAAATTGCAATAGTAGGGGCCTTTCAGAGGCTCCTGTAATTTTGTTGCATAATTTTGAGGCCCGGTTTTGTTGATGGGCCATGCGCCATGCTTACTAGCTTCATCATTTCATATTATGCTTAAAAGGCTAGTACTCCTCAATAAATTACAATGTAGCTTCAGCAGCTGACAGCTCCCTTTTGCCTGATGACTCACTTCAAGTTAAGTCAGCCTTGCCAGTCCAGAAATACACAAACATGTACATTTAAAAAATTATATAAAATAATGTGATAACATGTGGTAATGTGTGTAATACAACAAACTTTTGTCAAATGTTGTTGCTATTTACAGTAAGGATTTTGTGATGTGGTAAGATGTTGCGCAACAGTGGGGGCTCATAGCATGTATTTGCTCCAAACTAATTTACAGTCACAAAAAAACAGACCCGCTGTTAGTTAAATTTATAAATTTTGGAATACAAATAATGCTCATTTGATGTTTTTTCATCCTACTTGCTGTATGGATGCATAGATTGAAAAAAATTAACTTTGTATTTTTACTTGTGCAGCTGTATGTAAATACTGCATGATGAATACCAAATATTTTTTTTCATATTTGAAAACATTAGCCAACACCATGGTAGTTATTAAAACAAGTGCAATTAAAGCAATTTTATGACAGTCATCACTTGGAGGAGTTAACTTAATTTAGACACACACAGGCAAAAACAAAAAACAGCACCTATGCTTTTCGGTTCACTGTTTATCTATTTGTCAACATTTGAAGTCCACGTGGATGGAGAAGACAAAGTCATCTATGGCAACACATTATAAATTTAGTGAAAGTGGAATGCAGCAATGAAATGGCATTATGCAAAGTTACCATGTTACTGCTTTTAACCAACCATGCCATATTTAATACAATCTGTTCAAAGCATTTTCATCACACTTGATTGATACATTCATTTATTTCCTTAAAATTTGCGTCACATCTTAAATTGTTAAACTGTCTTGAATTGTTATCTAAGTTAGATTTGCTTTGATGTAATAAAGAAACATTGATAACATAACATATTTGTCATCTCCTGCAATAAAAGGAAGATTTGTGTCTTCATGGTTATTTTAGGCAATTCAGGCACTTGGTTAGAATTACTGAAAGATCTTTGTCAAATTTGAAGTCAAAACTGATTTGAAGTTTGAACAGGATCATATGTAGGCTACTCAATTCAGTATTTAAAGTCACAATCCCCTCTGATCCTGCTGCTACGTCTCAATCACAAATTAGTATTTGGAAAAACTACATTGTAATAAACAAACACAAATTTGTGGGGACGAGATTGATGAAATTTTTTATCCAACCTAGCCTGGTTATTTCAGTGAATTATAAATGTGGTGTAAACATTCTCCTGTGGGAGATGACAAAAAGTAAAAAAAAGAAAAAGAAAGAAAGTAAGCCTGTAGGCACTCAAAGTAAAAAAGAGACTTTAACTTTTTATCTTTTACCTAACATCTATGTAGCAAAACAGTACAATCTGAACTATGATTGATTACAGAAAGGTAAAATTAACCTATAAATATTTGCGATCTGCAAACTGATCCATGCACAGGTTTATACGGATTAAAACTCCAATTGTATAAGCAGGTATTTATCTATCAATCAGTCTCTGTGTGTTAGTTCATCATAAACAGATAACAGGAGAAGAAATTATTGCCTTGCTTTCTACCTATGCTTAGGTCAGAAGGAAAGCCACATACCAGCAGGTTCTAAAGCTGACTTTTGAAAAACCGATTAGAGCCAGGGTCAGATCATGCTCTCTGAGATTTGGCATCAACACACAACCCTGAAAAGACAGCATCCCTAGTAATTCCTTGTATGTACAGCAGTGATTTATTAAGTGCTTCACTGCACAGCACCAGTGAGATCCACAAAGCCCACAGCCAGTCATTAATCTTTTTTTCAGCAGCAGTAATTTTCTATTTCACAAATTTAATACAGCTCGTTTTTTTTAACCATTATTTCTTTGACCTTTTTTAAACAGAGTTCCCAGCACTTGGAAAAACAAAGGTGGAGTCCAAGAAAAATTAGGTATTGAATCAACTTTCAGAGGAGATAAATCTTTCCTCTTTTTAAAAAAGCGGTTTTTCATTTTTTTCTTCTTTCTGTGCAACATTCAGTGGGCTAGCTGCTCTTACGTAAGCCCAACTGACGATGCAGAGGCCTGATTTATTTACTCTTTTCTACAAAATACCTCCACATCTGACAGTATCAGTGTCTGTGTGTGTGCGCAGTGGGAGGGTGGATGGCTCTGAATGATGATGTTAATGTTTGGGGGTCTGGAGAGTTTTAGCAGTCATGGATTTGGCGACTGGACTGACAGCTCTTGGGTGGATTCCCCGCTCTAAAGATAGACAGGGGTGTTGGCTGCTCTGTGGTCCACATCTAGAAACATTTCAGAAAATGGTCTCCCTCATCATGGCTGGCTTAGCCATAAACGAAAGCTAAGACAAATAATGCATATTTTTGCAAAATGTAAACTTCCCCCTATATTATTAACATATTTCACTGGGATGATGCGTGGTTTGGTGTTTGTTTTTCGTTTTTGCCCACGACTGTCTTTTTGGCCTATGAATCTTTGAGTCTTTCCAGGGAGCCTGAACCATGAGGCCGAATTAGGGCTGAATGGATAAACCAATTCTCAACAAGGCATGTGCAAATTCACGTTACAGAATACTACCACATCCATTTTAATACCCAACATGTGGCAGCAGTATGTGAGGCTGCCTGTTAACTGCCTCACAACCTCAGGCATAATTTCCAAAGAGATGTTGGATTAAAAGAGCTTCTGATTTATGTGACCATTTTACACAAGACCTTACAACTTTATCTAAAACCTTATCTTTATCCTTATTTTTTATTCATCCACAAGTAAGTATTTCATCGGCAGCCTATAACATAACTAATTATAAAATATTCCAATCTTTCTCTCTTAACTGGACCATAAAAATGAATACAAAAGCTGAACTTTAAGGGGAACCTCCTCTGTTTATTAAAGATATATAGTCTGTTATAGTTATAGTCTTGTAAAGTACCTTAAATGTGAGACTGTGCGACTTACCAAGAGATATTTCACAGTGTCTACTACTAATGAAAGGTTGACTCGGTGTTACTCAACTCAGTTACCGCGATCTACAAGACAGTCGCAGATTTTTTCCACTGCTCTTTATGCGGACATTTTATGCTGCTGTCTGCCAAAATTTAAGGTGAATCCTTCACAAACTGTCACAATGATGTCGGCGCTCAGTGCTTGTGCTCGTACACCTCCATCTGTACCGTACTAAGGTCCACCTCTTCCAACCGTGCCAGGGCCGACAAAGCGTTCCGTGCCTGAGTATAGAACGGAGCGCTCATACTAGCCAAACAAACTGGACTTTAGGGGTCAGATGTGCTCAGGCATGGTATGGTTTGCCTAGTGTGAGTGCACTCTTAAAGGCCAATTCATACCTTCTGCATCCGCGAATCTGCCGGGGTCTGTTCTGGTATAAGTAACATAAAAATAGTCATCCTCCCATGTCCCACTTGGGGGTCTGCAAATGTACATTTGGATCCTTCTGCAAACATCCGCATGCAGCCCAAAATCTGTGACTATGTGGACTGTCCACTCTGAAAGCACGCTGACATACTCTTTCACTTGTGTGAATAATGAAACATTTTAACTTAACTAGTTTTACTGTAGATTCACTGATTCACGGCAACATGTCAAACTGAAAGATCTCTCATTTCGTTCAACAACATCAACAAAACAGATTATAATACTTACCACTCAGGTAAGAATATGCTCTCTGTCATGTCCGCAGAACCTTTATTTTTCCTCCTGTTGCTTCTGCCTGGATGACATGGATTTAGCTGTAGCTGCAACATAAGTAACGTCAGTCTGGCTAAAAATGATAAAAGAAAAGAAAGTGCAGCCACTAAAACTTCCTCTGTTATCATTTGTTTTTTCTGCTGCAATCTGTGCACTGCATATCACATATGACCAGACTGGCATGGACCTTTGTTTTAGTGTGAATGAAACCACTTTCCCAGTCCACACAAGCAGATGCGTCCGTGGACATCCATGGATGCGCAATGCAAAAACTATGTTCAGGCCTTAACGTCTTGTTACGTGTGTGTAAGAAGGTGAGCCAACCGAAAATTCTCTGCTGCCGGCTCACCCTTCCCATTTAAGGGTGTAACCTTATGGGTGACCTGTGTGTGTGTGTCCAAGTGTAATGGCGGAGTGTGCCAGTGTGCTTGTGGGAGCCTCCCTCATGATAACCAGTGAGTGCTGCATGTACAAGAGTGATGTTAGTCAGCATGAAAGTGTCTAGATAAGCTCAGGGCTCCAGTATTACCTCTGGAGACAGCCGTGTTTGTGTTTGCAATAAAGCCTCTGTTCGTGGTCGGTACCTGTATGCCTTTTCCCTCATTCTTCCAGTGGAGTTGCCGGGACCACAAGAAGCTAGTTACCAGCTAATAACAAGCCAAGACATGTAAGTAATAAACAGTGTGCTCCTTACTACCGACAGGCTGTGGAAGGCAACACTGGGGGCTTATCCGGGATTTACTTCGCTATGGTAAGAAAAGGAAAAGAGGATGATAATTACTGTGCAAAAAAGGGAATTGTCGGTACTCTGTGGTAATGCTAACAGCGGAGCTAAGGGTCATGCAAGTTAACTTGTCCTAATGTCAGTACAAATCCATTAGTGTATGATGTATTAGAGACTGTTTGAGGAAATATGGAAACTGTTGAACAAGCGGGTGGCAGGCTCGCCGATTGCAAAACAGTGCCAACCATTCTGTGGCAAGCGTGGAGCTAACGTTAGCCGCCAGCATTGGCCATTCACATGCCCAGCAAGCCAACAAAACATGGTCACCCAAGCCGCCACCTTCGACACCAAGATAACCCTTTCATCATGCTGACAAATGGTAAATGGTAAATGGATTGTATTTATATAGCGCCTTTCTAGTCTTTTCGACTACTCAAAGTGCTTTACAACACAAGTCAGCATTCACCCATTCATACACACATTCACACACTAAGGGCAGGTGACTTCTCTACAAAGAGCCAACCTGCTCATTAGGAACTCATTCACACACGTTCACTCACCAGTGGCACAGCCATTGGGAGCAATTTGGGGTTCGATATCTTGCTTCAGGACGCTTCGACATGAAGACTGGAGGAAGCGGGGATCGAACCACCGACCTTCTGATTTAAAGCTTTTCACTACAAAGACTGTAAATGTTCTGAGAATAAGGCATCTACACCACCATGTGGAAAATAGCCTCATTCAAACTCCCGCTCCCCATGCCGGTGGCCAGCTGATTAACCCCTTCATCCCGATGATATATAACTGCTGTGCAGCTAAAAACTGCTGTGCAGCCAGCTGTATCCCCTTTTACACAGTGCATGCCCCAACCTGTGAGACCTAGCTATGGAGAACAAGCCCATTGCAGCAGCACTGTGCTACATCATGACACAGAGCCTCCAAGAGGTAGGGAGCCATATTTGTGTGAGTACAGCCAGCCTAATGTAAGGAGAGCCTGGTCTGCACCATGTTACCGAACCTTTCACACTATGCATGGAGATGATTCTGTAGACCGTAGTGAGATGAGTTACAATGACAGAGAGAGAGAATCCCCAGACTGCGACCAGGCAGTGTTAATGGATCAGACTCATGGAAAGACTTTCTCTATCAGTTTGAAAACTGTGAAAAAGCTAACCACTAGTCAGAGAAAATCATGGCTGTGCAACTTAGATTCAGCTTGATGGTGCAGCTGGTGCCATCGTTCACAAAAACCCCAGATCCGCATGTTGGAGTTATCAGAGGATTGTGGATGAAATTGAGGCTGCCTATGGGCCCTGCTCAGAGCACACAGCAGCCATTGGTATTGAACTGAGGCAGAGAGTGAGAGGACCAGGTGAGGCCCTACACAGTTTGAGAGATGACATCTAGTCAGAGCAGGAGGTCATCAGTATGGAGATCTTCACCAACACTCTGGCTGATGCTGAGGTGGTTCAGAAGCTGTTGGAGGAACACTCACACACACTGGCTAAAGCTTATGAAATAGCACACTGCTATGTGACAACTAGATGGGCTGCCAGAAGTCATGCAGCTAATGCAGCTAAGCCTACGCAGCACTGCAGAATGACGGTCCAGAGCTACAACTGTACGTGAAAATGCAAACACTCTAGCAGGTGGGGAGCCAGTGGGGGTAGTCACGGGGCCCACTGGCCCACCGGAGGGGGCACCAAAATCTTATCAGCAGTCGTGGCCAAAGAATAATAAAAATGCGAAAATGAAGTGGAATGAGGTCATCTGTCATAACTGCTCTGGTGTAGGACATCTGCAGAAAAGCTGCCCTTTGCTCCACTGACCCAAACCACCTGTCCTAAGCCTCCACAGTGTGTCATGAAACCCAAGCCAGGAAGAGGACATGCTTGTTCAAATTCTGATACATCGAATACAAATGTGTGTTTCGCTGCCCCTCCATTCTTTTGATTCCATCCACACTGAGTTACAATGTGGATGGAGTTACAGCCATCCATTCCCCCGGGTTCTGCAGGGCATCGGACCTGGAGTTCGGCCAGTAACTCTGCCAGTGCACATTGGAAATAAGGCAACTAATGTGAACTTTATCATGGCCAGCACTGCTGAAAGCACCAAGGTCATTCTGGGGCACCCCTTTCTATGCCAGGCACACACCTACCTGGACAGTGGCCACAGACAGGCCACTGTCTTCAGTGAAAAGGTGACTCTCCTCAATCAAGACAGTAACCCAAAACGCACATTGTCAGAGTGGCCCGCACCACACTGTTGGAGTCTGGGTGTGAGTATATAGCGCCTGGCACTGTTTGTCTTTGCCATGCTGCAGACGGTGACGTGAAGTTAAGTCCCACAAAGAGTTTCATCGAAAAGAAACACATCCTGGTGGCTTGTGTTGTGGTGCAGTCACAGCAATCCACTATTATCCCCATCAGAGTCTTAAACCCTGGCGCTGCAACGGTTCAACCCAGAATACATCCTGTCATCCAGAACCCATTTCACCCAGTTGATGGAGAAAAAATGAGACAACTTTTCTTCTTACATATTATATATATATATATATATATATATATATATATATATATATATATATATATATATATATATATATATAAAAAA
>JAPQLA010000007.1:22863386-22894187 GCA_029822935.1 Naso vlamingii | reverse complement strand
AGAGTTCCTTAAAGAGGGGAGATGGGATGGGGTCAGATGCACTTGTAGTAGGCTTGGAGGCTGCTACGAGAGATGCTCGAGTCAGAGACGTGGGTGGCAAAAAATAGGTTGAAACGAACAATCGATCCATCTGATTAGTAAAATGTACAACCCAAAATGGAGAGCACTGTTTAGGAGACGTGATTCAAACAAGGAGACATTTTAAAAACTACAGGAATTTGTTTAAAAAGCAGTAAAAGGCGAGTCAGAGTGACGAGTGACGAAGCTCCGACCGTGCAGTCCAAGTATGAAGCCTGTCCTATTTAGTAAAAAAATGGACACAGTTTTATTTATAGTTTATATCAATACTGAGTACTGTGCCTGTCCTTGGATTTCAATGGGACATTTTTATTTACTTTTTGCCAAATTTTTTTGCAGCAAAGTTGATTAAAAGATGTATTTTTGAATGAAGTGCCAATCTTTCTTGTTTCTTTGGGATGTTGGTCCAGTTTGGTCAGAACCAACTCAGGTTCGGAAGGGTATCGGGCTGAGAATCTTGACAAGTCAGTTTGTATGGTGAGAAAGAATGAAATTACAGTTTTAACACATCGTGAATCTGACTCTGTTACTGTTACATTTCTATCCCTCCGTAAAGAAATGCATTTCCTTGCATTGGACACTAGGGGCAATTTCCAGATCTACAGACATCAGTTACATACGTAAGTGGAAACCTGGTGTAACAGGAGATGAAGGCCTCAGTTCAGTCTGGTGGTCTTAATTACCTATTAAGATTGCGTATGGTGTTTCTGCAGGAGTTAGCATGTGCATCAGTGTGGTGTTTGACTCGGCAAAGAACTGTACATTAAATAGTGACGCTGGTTTTAAAGACACGATGTGGCAGACCAAGTCAAAGGAAGTTTTGCACCCTTGGTAATGCACAGTGAGGTACGTCTGCTCAAACTGTGACCGTGAAAAAGATGTGAACGTGTGGACTGTAAATAAGTTGTTAACTCTGTAAAACCCTGTTTAAGTGACTGTATATGGTGTTATTCTTTGATATATCCGTAAGGAAGGTTATGTATGTGAATTTGAGCCAGTCTTAAATATTTCTGGTCTTTGCTTACATGTATTTTGGACAATTAAGTTTATTAAGAAAATTAACACATTACATAGGCCTATGTGTGTCAAAGTGGAAAAATTACTGTACACTGGAGAAATTTTAGGGACATGTTTACAGTGATTTTATGTCAGATACTTACATTTTGTGTTTATATTTTTTAATCTTAGTTTTATGGTGCCCAAGAGATTCCAAATGAAAGACTGCACCCGTTTGGAGACTCTCTGTTCTTATCATTGATGCAAAACAAAGCTACACCACACATAATCAAAGTGTTGGTTGAGCAGGCTGAGGGCAAGGCCCAGGGTCAGAGGGATGCCGCTGGTACTAGCCACCATGGTTGTAGCCAGGACCAGGCTCAAAGCACAATGCCGGCGGTAAGAAAGGGACAGGGGCAGGAGGGATATCTAACAGGTTTACTAGCTTATGATAACACACAGATACAAATCTGTTATATTCACAGTGGTGGCCTGCTGGCGTCAAACCTCTCACTTGCTCTTAAAATAGCTCTGTATTAGTGTTACAGTAGCCTACTGTGTCATTCAATCATGCTTATAAGTGGTGGTAGTAAGGGCCGATATGTTTGTATGCCAGTGGGGCAGGGTTGGAGAGTATGGTTGTACTGTTTGTATTGGTTGTGTTGGGCTGGTCTGGGTAAAAAGTCTAGAACCCATATCACCCCTGGAAGTAAACACATCATATTAGAAAAAAAAAAAAGAAAAAGAAAAAAGAAAAAAAAGTTCAAGTTCCATTCTATTTTCTGTAATGAAATGATGATGTTTTAAAAGGAAACAACTTAAGAGATAAGAGAAAATCTTGGAAATCAAAAATTCTTGAAAAAAATAAGGGACTTCAACTTGAAGCCACAGTGGTCACTGTTAAGTGAAAGTTACACTGTCTTGCTTTGGATTAAAATTCTGATATGTATCTCATGCCATACTTAGTTACTAGGTTCACTGTCACTGCTCTCATTTATCTTATTTCTAGCAGCAGCAGGCAGCTATTTTTGGTGAAAAACTTCAGATAAACCCATGGTACTCATTAACTGCTCAGCAAAGGTGCTTCCAGAGGGCACAGGTACGATACTTCTTGACTTTTTTCTCTAAGTAAAGAAATAGAAAGAAAGAAATGATATAAAATCAACATTTTTATATTTATTTATAAATAATATTTTTTAAGTGCATGAATAACCAATTATTACTAAAGGATTTGTTCTTGCAGGATTGCAGGGCCATGGAGTAGTCAAAGATATCATGAAACCTTGAACTTCTTAGCCAGGTAACCAACTCTTTACCTCTCATTAACGTTGTCATATTTCCCATTACTATTAAAACTGCATAGGGCCATTTTCTTGAAAAGTAATTATAATAAAAGTGTTTTGGTTTTTTTTAACTATTAGTGAGGGACCCTTGCGGAAATCATAATCTATATAGAATAGCTTTCTGCAGTAACATCCAGTGTATTTTCTATAATTTGTATTTTAATGTAGTGTACTGAGCGCAAATTTCGGACCTGACCAAAAAGTGCCAAGCCCTAGTGGCCTACGGAAGAAACCGAAGAGTGCCAAGCCCAAGCAGCCTCTCTAATGTCTGCTAAGTCTGTAGATGTCCATGTTATTCGGCATCGCCTGGTGTCTTAGGCAATCATTGCGGAAGCAGAGGGAAGCTCAAGTGGTGTGAAGAAGGTTATTCGGTCAGAAGAAAGTATGCAGTCCAAGAAGGAGTACAATAAAGCTCTCCACAAAACAAACTAAAGTTCATTACTCATGCACAACCAGCGTTTGTTCTCATTGACAGGTAAGAGATATTTGCCTTTGTTGGTTTGCTTGTTCTGTAAGAACATCCCCACGATAACATTAGATTTTCTTTTATTGTTATTATATGTTATTTTTTGAAACTTGATATGCAATATATCTTTGCGTCTGTGTTGTTGTATGTAGTATGCACGCGTTGCCGGTGCACTGGTGTTTCTGGGAAATGTGGTCATTTGTCACTATTCTGCAGAAGTTGCCCAATGCTGCTTTAAGTTTAAAGGCAGAAAGCCAAATAGGTGCTTTGTTTCTCAATTTAACACCAAAACCTCAACTCTGTCAACTCTCCTTACTCACGAGAGTACATATCTGACTCCTGCTAATCATTGCATTGACACTGCTGCTTTTGTACAAAGCAGACATTGTTTCGTTAATTGTAGTGTCCGTTGTTCAAATTTGAATTTATAAATAAGCAAACAATAGTGAGGTTTGGTGTAAAAAGTAATGTAATCGTTTTATGCCTGCACACCATGTAACTCCGTTAACAAGAAAACTGCAGCAAGTGTAACTGATAATTGAAGTGGCACATTGGATTAACGTTTTTTTTCTTCCAGTCTATGGATAGCTAACCTTAACTAGTAAAGATGAAAAGGCAGCAAAACTTTATGTTATGTTTTTTTCACTCTCCTGACAGTCCCTTTGTGTGTGGTCCATTTGCAAAGAAACATATACATGTTACTGCTGTCAATTGATAAAAATATTTAATCACGATTAATTGCATGATTTCCATAGTTAACTCGAGATTAATTGCAAATTAATCACATCTTTTTAAGTTGTCAGTTCTAAACATACCTTTAAGGGATATTTTTCAAGTTTTTGATATACTTCAACATGAGTGGAAAAATATGCTCGCATTATGCAAATGTATGTTTATTATTTTTGCAGCTATCCAAATCAATGAAAAATACTGTGGTATGTATTTGATTGAGCACTCTGTGCTCAGAAACTTTTGGTAGCTTATATCCAAATTAGCCATGGGCTTTTTATGCAAATTAGCCACGCACTGCATGATGGCTGTGGACAGAAACGCTAAAACGCTCTTCAGACATCATCATTACTGGATGGAATATAATAATGATGTTGGCAAGTAAACAAATTATTGCATTTATTTAGCTTGCTAACTGTTGTGTTGGTGAAGCCGAACCTGCAGGACAAACTGCGATGGAGAAGGAGTAACGTTAAGTAGGTCAAAGTAATTAAGTGGTGTCATAGTTCGTAACATGATTTGAGCCGTTGACTCTATTTTTAGCTCACTGTAACTTAACTGCAAACATCAGCTGCTCATTCGTGAGCTAGCAGGATTAGGGTTGCGGTTATATATTAGGAAAAAATTTTTGCAATGCATTGATGAATCAATTTTTTTTGCCCAGCCCTAGACATCAACGGCATTAAAATTAATTTGCATGAAAGCTTGCTTAGCTATGTTTTTATAGCCTAAATCCTAGAGAAGCTTGACCCTAACTGCACAGCCTTCTTTGAATGGATGGTGATTGTTTTTAATGTGGCTTCATTTGCTCAGCACAAGTAAGTGAATCGAATCATTCAAAATACATACTAGTTGTGTTATATCTATATTGCTTAAAGGTGAACTATGTACCTTCAATTAAAAAAAAAACAACAACTATGTACCTTTAAAAAAAAAAAAAAACACCAAGTTAGAACTCAGACGTTTCAGACGTACTTCACTCCAAACCCATGTTTACATTTCTTATGTTGATTAGTGAGAATAAAAGCAAAAAAGCACATTGCCCATTTAGATTCCATAACCAGGTTGTATAACCAAGTTACAAGTAATGAATCTAAACATCCCACTGCAGAAAAAGTGGGTACATTACTTTATAAATTAGCTGCAACTTTGTGCTCCTACATTTGAACACAGCACTACACCTCTGCTGTGAAGCACTAAATGGCAGACAGACAAAGGCTACATCTACACTGCTGTGTCTTTGGACGCAGGTCACAGCATCTTAGTGGCTCAAAGATGGAACAGTTCGAAGGCCCTATGGTTTATTTTGAATTCTCCGTCTTAGCATCTCATTGTGGTCAGTCACAAACGGAGGGGTTTGGAGGGCCAGCATGGACACCCTTTGTGATTAGTCCGCAGTCATGTAACTATTTTGCCGTAGAAAACAAACCTGTATAGATCATACATGTATCTGTGAGCCTCGACTACCTGCAATATTTCAACATGGATGACAAATTACAGGCGTTCCTGACATTGTTGTCTCAGCTAGCAGGTGTTGAACAGTTAAATTCAGCATTTTACAGTGCTACTACTGCTTGAATGCGCAGGAGGAAAGATATTCAACAAACTGCAACAGTTCCCGTGTTCACCGGCGCTATCAGCCCTACATTAATTGAGACAACTTTATCAACAGAGTTGTGGTTCCAGAGGAATGACAGGAAAACTGTCACGTTGGTCCAGATCGGCCCTGATCGACCTGAAAGAAAAAGTGCGCACAGGGGACGACAACAATGGGGGCACATTGGATGTTTTCACAAAGGTGACCTGCACATTGTAATAACATTACTTAAGTAACGAGGAAAGACTCCAGAAAAACACCAATGCGATTTGATTATCCGAACAAGCTGTTTCTGTCATCATCTGACAAGTTTGTAAGGATGTCATCATCTTCCTGGATCCAGATTAACGTTACATCAAAACACCGTGTCCTAGGGACGCCACAATTCTCAATATAATATTGAACCGTACGGTACACCATCCACGGTTCAATACACACTTTAATATGCGGTATTTCCAGTTTTGCATAAAGTTTTATGTAACTAGTTTCTATATATTCCTCCCTGAATTGGCTCCGTCAGAGCTTCAGAGCAGCCCGTGAACGCACCATGTGTCCACAGCCGAGTGCAGGAACTCATGTCACACAACAAGCGGAGTTCAGGAGCGGAGTTTCTGTTTTCTTTAAGCGGCGGTCTGTTTCTTTTTCACTCCTGATGTGCTGTGTCTGTCGGAGAAATGTTGATTTTTATCGTGAAATAGCGTTATTGTGTTTTACCGACCAGTCAGTTTATTTCTGAGAGGAGACGATCTCTGCCTACAGTTTCTCGACAGTTACAAGCTCAACACGCGAGCCCAGCAGCTAACAGCTCATTTGTACAAATAAGCTAAAAAGAAAGCTGTCTGTATGCTGTCTAACCATTTAGCTTAGCTTGCTACAAATTTAAAATCTTACAAACTCTTGTGCAGCGCTGCTGCTGCTAACAACCAGCCCCTCCTCTGGCAGCTACGTTACAGACAGCAGCACAGCAAGAGGAGAGAGGAGATCTGATACTGAACCATTCTGTCAAAACTTCACGTAGAATTGTTTAATGTCAGCAATATAGTTTAATTTATTGACATTTTAGATGTGTTTCCAATGAGATATTTTTGGGTTGAGAACCAGTCTGAAATGCACTCACAATTACCCCAAGCACTGTGCCTCATCTATGAAAATTGAGAAAAAAATTCTAATTAAATTACATATAAGCATATGTCCCATAAAAGGTAAAGAGCACCAAAAGCCGTATAATAGACATGCTTATTTTTTTTACATTTTACAATACACTAGAGTGTGTCTGAATGTTTTTTTTTTTAAGCTAATAGGCAAATATAGAAATAATTTTGGAAAAAATACATAGCTTTTTTTTTCTCCTTATGCACAAAATGCGTCCCGAAACCGAACTGAAACCGTGACCCAAGAGCCGAAGTTCGGATTGAACCGTGGGCTGTATTGTGGCATCCCTACCGTGTACAGAACCTGAAGTGATGAGTTTATCATCAATGAGTTATGTCACAATGCAGAGGAGTTACTGAATGCATAAACACCTCAAAGTAAAACAACTGCTTGCTTATTTCCACAAAGTAGATAACAGAGAGGGAAAACATTCTTTGAATGAACAGGTGCTGTGTGACCGCTGAGTGGTCATGTGATATGTGTGTAATTTGGCTGGAGAGTAGAGCTGCTACGGAGCTGACACAAGGCATATGAACAAGGAGTGTAGATGTAGCCAGAGTTAGCAACTAGCTGGTGAACAAAGTGGAGCATTTAACAGAGCTGGACCAGAGCTAAAATGAGAGTGAATATTACACTTTCTCCATTTAAGTGCTTGACATGTAAATAGGAACACTTGGCTAACAAGCTCACCTCATCAACTTAAAGTGCCCTCTTGGTGACTGAAAAACTAATAGGATTTCCACCTAGCACTTTTTTAGGTTTTTAAGCCCTGTATTTCAGTGATTATTTCTGAATTTCTTACATACCCAAAAATTAAAGGAAAACCCTAAAAGAGTTTTGATTAAAGTTCATCACAGCTAAACTCCACATAAACTAGGAGGTGGAGTTGGAATTGAGGCAGGAAGCAAATTTTTTATTTCCTTTTTGGGTATGTGTGTCCGTGGCCTTTAAGTTTTTCCTCTTTGTTTTTGGCTTAAGATTTGCCATTTGTAAATTTTACTAAGCAACAAGTCTAAAGCTGTTACATCACTTTACTTGTCACAGTGTTTTGCAATTATAAATCGATAATGAATAGGCTTATACGTGTAGACCATCTTAGATCAAGCACTTTAACCTCTTCTCCACAGCTGCCCCCTCCCTCTGGAATCCTCTCATCCTAAACCCATTCCATTCAGTGATCAAAACCCACCTTTTCAGCACTGCTCTTAATCTCAGATGATGTTGTTTCTTACAATGTTTTAATGTGTTGGTTTAATGTTTGTTGATCCCCCCCCCCCATTCACTCACGCACACACACATACACACACACACACACACAGACACACACACACATAGACACACACACACACACACGAACACATTTTCAGCAGCATGGCAGCACTGCCTACGCTTTACAAATACCCAAGTGTAAGGATCCTTTTATTGGCTGAGTTAGCGCCCACAAAAGCTCTTGAATACTGTAATGTTCCTCATGACCAGCCATGTAATTACACTGCCTGTCACCACACAAATCGCAGCACACCCGTAATCTGCTGACTTCAATTAGCCGGCCCCTCCCCACCCGCCTGGCTTAAAACCACTGAGGAACCTTAAATCTGAGGAGCCATAGTGAGGTTCAAAACTGACCGATGCTCGTGTTCTCCGATCTTCAAGGTGAAGGAGGTGATCATAAAGCCCCTGACAGCCCGTAGCTGAGCTGCCCTCCAGGGGAAAAGACCTCTACTGTAAAAATATCAAGATACAACTAAATAACTACAAGACACTCAAAAAGAAAGGTTGATTCCTTTGTATTCACTAAACACTCTGTGTAGTTTTGATCAGTAATTACTGCATTTTGAATTATTTATGTGTAACATGGGAATCAGCCTGCAGAGACTGTGGGCAGTTCAACAGCGCTAACACTGAAAAGTCAGCATTGCAATACAGTGATATGAGGGAAATCTGTTATTATGGCTCACAGAATAAAAACTGTAGTCCTAAAGTCTTAACTATTGTGTTGTTTCCATATGATTATGTTGTATGACCCATTATGTGTGATCCACCGACAGTCAGCATTTTCTTTATTTTACAGAATAATACTTGCTTTCCTGTGCTGTTGTGATATTCTTGCCTTGCCCAAAGACAGGTGCAGAAAGTTTTTGTTTGTTTGTTTTTTGTTGTTTTTTTGTTGTTGTTTTTAACTTCACAGGGATTAATCTAAAACTCTACTGAAAAATAGGGAATAAAGATACTGGGGCAAGTTGACTAATAAGAGAGAACCATTTGACTGTTGTTCCCAATACGGACTGTAGAATTCTGAGAGGCTGGACATTTTGTGTGGATGTAGGATGCGCTGAAAATTTTAAGTGTACTACCCTAACCCTTGTCATTGCTCTTTCCTCTTAGGGGCAGGTGAGCCATATGTATATGCTTGATTAAAATATTAAGGACAAATTGCTCAAGAACAGGGTCCTTCTTTTCACCAACGTTCTTAGTAGAGACTTGCCACAACAACATCCTGAAAAATAAGACCATAAATATATATTTTAAGTGTTTTTCAGTCAAAATTTAATGTTTTTCAAGACTTAACTGGGTTTCCCTGCTTACACCAGAGGGCTTGAGTAATACCTTGAAGAACTGGTGCAATCCCATGATGTTCTTATATAATCGGAACGATTTGTACTTCACTAGTAAATTTGGCGTGAACCCCAAACTTTACAGAAAGTCTATTTAATGATGCATTAATTTTGCTGAATGAGGTATCAAACAGCCATATACTAGTACCTTAAATATGATCATTATTGATTCTTTACATATGTCTTGCCTTTATAGAAAGGGTTTTGACTGAAGTCAAGGTGTTAATTGTTTATCTTTGCTTAAATTTGGGCTTTACTATACTAATAATAATATTTACAATGTTATTGGTTTAATGTTATGGCCAAACTTTATTTCTGAGAAATCATGTATTTTCTGCCCATGAGCCAAAGGGACTAGGTGTTAATCTCAGATACCAAATCAGGTGAGTCAGGTTCTCATTTGAGAACAAAACATTGCTGCATGGTTTCTGACTTTATCCAAAAATGAGGAAAAGAAAATGTGAACTGATGAAATCCTGTTTAATGTTTAAATAGGGTAGTTGAAGAACTTGAAGTAATGTAAGTAACTATTAGGGATGCCACAACACAGTCAGCCCATGGTTCAAGACAAACCTCCGTTCTTGGGTCACGGTTTCGGTTCGGTTTTGGTACGCATTTTGTGCATAAGGAGAAAAAAAAAGCTGTGTATTTTTTCCAAAATTGTTTCTTTATTTGCCTATTAGCTAAAAAAAAAAATCCATTCAGACACACTCTTGTGTATTGTAAAATGTAAAATAACTAAGTGTGTCTATTATAAGGCCTTTGGTGCTCTTTACCTTTTATTGGACATATGCGTATATGTCATTTTTTTTTTTTTTTTCAATTTTCATAGATGAGGCACAGTGCTTGGGTAATTGTGAGTGCATTTCAGACTGGTTCTCAATTAAACCCAAAAATATCTCATTGGAAACATCTAAAATGTCAATAAAGTAAACCATAATGCTGACATTAAACAATTCTACATGAAGTTTAGAAAGAATGATTCAGTATCAGATCTCCTCTCTCCTCTTGCTGTGCTGCTGTCTGTAACGTAGCTGCCAGAGGAGGGGCTGGTTGT
The DNA here is from genome assembly GCA_029822935.1 of Naso vlamingii. Taxonomy (NCBI): domain Eukaryota; kingdom Metazoa; phylum Chordata; class Actinopteri; order Acanthuriformes; family Acanthuridae; genus Naso; species Naso vlamingii. Next base: position 22,884,154 of record JAPQLA010000007.1, on the reverse strand, counting down.
TAGCAGCAGCAGCGCTGCACAAGAGTTTGTAAGATTTTAAATTTGTAGCAAGCTAAGCTAAATGGTTAGACAGCATACAGACAGCTTTCTCTTTGGCTTATTTGTACCAATGAGCTGTTAGCTGCTGGGCTCGCGTGCTGTGCTTATAACTGTCAAGAAACTGTAGGCAGAGATTGTCTCCTCTAAAAAATAAACTGACTGGTCGGTAAAGCACAATAACGCTATTTCACGATAAAAATCAACATTTCTCCGACAGATACAGCGCATCAGGTGTGAAAAAGAAACAGACCACCGCTTAAAGAAAACCTGCTTCCTCAAACTCTGCTCCTAAGCTCCGCTTTTTGTGTGAAACGAGTGACTGCAGTCAGCTGTGAGGCATGGACACATGGTGCGTTCACGGGCTGCTCTGAAGCTTCGACAGAGCCAATTCAGGGAGAAATACGTTGAAACTAGTTGCATAAAACTATGCGAAACCGAAAATACTGCATATTAAAGTGTGTGTTGAACAGTGGATGGTATATCGTATGGTTCAATATTATATTGAGGACTGTGCATCCCTAGTAACTATCTACTTGTATGATTAGTAACTTTAATGTGATTACTGAAGTAGCAGGAGTAATGCCTTACATTACTGCGTTGCAGAAATGTATAATCTGATTACAGTAATCTGATTACTAGTAATTATATACATCCAACACTTGTCATTAGCAATGCACGTACGAATAAGCCATTCTTTCATTAGTAGTTCTCAGTTTTTTTTCACATTTTTACCCTCAGTCTGCAACTTTTATCAAACAACTTCGTGTTTTTTAATGTAGTTGCTAATCTTTTACTTTTAATTTTATTGATGCAGAAGAGTTTTAGACCATACTAATCTTGCAGAGCTCCATCACATTTTGTAGACAATGTACATATTTTCACCTCGTAGCCTTGGACACTCAAAATTGCCTTGTCACTTTGCAACTCTACTGTTGTGGGGTTAGTGAAAGGTATTCTGGGAAGTTTATAAGATGAGGCAGACAGGGAAAAGTTGATTTCATTGTGCTACAGTGAAATTCAAAGCCTCTGTGTGATATAATGTATTTTTAGGGATATTGTCACATGGCTGGGGACTAACAATTAGCCATGTTGGCTAAAGCTGCCCTATTTACTGTTATTGTTACAGTCGATTAATGGGGATTGTCTATGATACTGTAAACTAATAAACTAAACTAAACTGTGAACATGAGAAACTGATGGTATGTGACTGTAGCGGTGATTAAGGAGGTGACATGGTTCCACCATGCTGCTGTGGTTTTATAGTACGACTTATGGTCTGGACATCTTTAAGATTTGTCTTGCTCTTAGGGGTCTATAATGTGTTTTCTGTGATGGGCTCATGCCAAGGCAAACACACCTGAATAATCTAGATGAAGTATACCTATCAAAACACGTGTCCGACTCACCCACCCTATATGATGTGCACCACAGACTGGGGCTATTGTGGTTTTTCAGTTGATTGGTGATGGACAGTGGGACAAGCATATACTGGGATGAAGTTCTGGTCACTTATTACTACCTCAGGGTGAAGCTGAGGCTGCAGGCTCTGGGGACAGGGTATGGTTTGAGGGCTGTGGGGTTATAGAACATATAGGGCATAAGGAGACAGAGAAGGGCAGTGAAGGAAAAGGACACCAGCAGCTGCAAATTTATTACATCTCTAAATATTTAAGTGTTTAAGGGAACAAAGAATATGCTGATGATGTGCAAGAACCAACTTCATGAGACCATGTGACAATGCAAGAGGCTGCCAATTATTATTGAACAAGAGTCACAGCATCTAGGTTTCTGAAGCTCAAATTTGCTCATAGAATGCTTTGGCAATGCTGGTGGGCATTTAGTCATAAACCACTGTACTGAGCTAACAGAAATGTTCCCCCCGTTGATGACATAGATGAAAGTCTAAATAAAATCATTCCGAATAATCCTGCAATCCATCTAATACTAGGGTCTGCAACCTGTGGCTTTTGAGCCTCATGCAGCTCTTTTCAAATTATGGGGCTGTTAACATCATGATTTTCTGACCACTTGGTTGACTAAAGCATTAATTTTTGGCCTTTAACCCTTATTAAGCTGGATTTTTTGTTTGTTTGTTTTTTTGTTGTTGTTGCTTTTTTGCCTGTGCTTAAAATAATGTTTACATGTGTCATTAGATAATGTTTGTATGTGTTTAAAATTGTACAGACTGGAAGTATAATACACATGATGCACCATCACATTCCGAAAACTACAATATAAGGACAATGTAGAGTAAACTGGGAAATTAAGATTAATGTCACCTAGGTGAAAAACTAAACAAGTCTCTACAGTTGTAAAACAAGCGTTTGAATTTACTTTTGTAAATGAAATGTGATCTTGGAGGGAGATCACATGGGAATTGGCTTAAACTTGAATAGAACAAGACAGAAAACCTCCACATAGGATGGTGAATCAACCAATTACTGTAGCTTGCAGGACAGTGAGTCCACACCGTGATTTAATAAAGTATGTTAACCAATATCACTTATTGAGTAAGTTCTCTAAGATGTTTAAATTTATGTCCAAGGAAGCATTACTCCAGCTTTATGGAATTAATAGTAAAACACAGAGATGGAAATGATGAGACATGGAATAACATGCAGAAAAATTTCCTCTGCACTCAAATTGGGGACAATGCAGTTCATGATAAAGACTACCCACAGGCCACAAAGGCACTTTATAAAAACAAAATATTGTTGGAGATGTAGTTTTCCTGCTGTGTCTGAACTGAATATTACTGAAGTCAGTCAGTTAATACCACTATCTGCCTATAGAGCAGTGCTTTTTTAAAATTTTATTTTGCTTTGTATTGTTACATCAATGACTCGATATGTTTCCTCAGTTTCCCTGCGAGGATAATAAAATACCTACCCTATCCTATCAAAAATAAAATCAATTATAACATTTTTATGTATTATTAAATTTAAAAGCCTTTACAAAATGAGGAAAGCTGCACTATTAGTTCATTCATGTGGTTATGGTACGCAGAAAAATCTGGCTGCATGGCTGGGCTCTCAGGTTTATGTTTGAGTGTTGGGGGTGGGTGGAGTACTTGTAGGTTTACATGCTCTGCTGACCCACAGTGGAAAGTTCAACCCACCCCTCAGGGGGTTTACTGGGTTTGCTCACCTCTGTTGCCGACATTATCCAGAAAACCTTCACCACAGCACCACCTCAAACTTAAAGCCAGCAGCATATTTATATCACCGTTCAATGTCAACCCATCCTCCCCCCACTCGTCTCCACCCAACAGGCATGGACTCACAGTAGATTGCTTGTTTTTGACCCCAGTGCGTCCCCCTTGTCCCCCTTCTGTCTGTCTCAGTTGCCGAGAGCAAGGGGTAAATAAAACAATGTGTGGATTAATGATCAAGTGATTTGAAGGCTGTGTTCCTCCAAGGGCCAGAGCAAACCGCTCTTTATTTACACAAAGGATAAATCAAAATTATGCACTGTATCAACAATAGAGCTGTGCTCCCCAGAGGAAAAAAAAGTAAATGATAGATCACCAGAGGAAAATAATATACTATGAATTTCACAAAGTCCCTTCTGTCTAGTTATCTGATAAAAGCCGCTCCTTCACATGCAAGAATATGACACACTGATTAGTCCAGGGTTTCTGTTCAATACTCAGAAATAAGGAAATCCACTGTGGATTATGTCACATTATAAGAAAGGTGGAAAAGAATAACACCAACTGAAGTTTCTCCAGTTTGATGACATGTTTTGGCTGGTAAGCAGCATCTATATTTTAATTAAATATGACAGAGAGGAATCTTTACTCAAGGTCAATTTACTAGCATTTTCTAGAACTCTCTGCCACATTAAAAATTCTTCATCACTGGATAAACCTTGGTCACATGTTAACAGATAGTCATACTGTATGATGTGTGTATGTGTGTGTGTGTGTTTGTGTGTAACCTTGTTTAAGATTTTTATGTGTGATTATTTTAGATAATTGTGTAGAGATAAGGTTTCGCTTTAACACGTTTCTAAAAAAAACCTTCAAAGGTGAGTTAAATAGACAATGTGTAATGTCTTGGTATATCAACATCTATGCTGAAGATGTTAACACATTGGTTTATTATTGGGTGCGGAGGTGGAGGATCTTAAAAGGCTTGCCTGAGTGTCCTTATTTGCTGGTAGTTACTGCACTTCTTTTCTTTTTTTCTTTGTGGTGCTCTTTGCTGCATCAATGGAAAAAAATATCCTCCTGACTTCACCAGAGAATGTAATACATTCTCTGTCTTTCTGTGTCTGGACATTCAAAACATTCACATTTACTTTCATACTTATTCTTGTGTCACAGGGAAATGTGGAAAACTTGTGAATTCCATGTAGATAGTGCTGAGGGCAGTGCTCAGTGTTTCCTATCTTTCAACATGTATGTCCTATACAGCTTCCCCTGGAGCTGCTGCTTCACCCAGGAACAGCTGTATCTGCTTATGGCTGACATAAAGGGAGTAGATCCTAATTGACTGTTGCATTAGATTTGCTTGTCTGGCTGCCAACCTCCACTTTAAACAGCAGGTTGGTGGTGACCATAAACATTTAGCAAAGTTATGGGTTTAAGTATGTAGACTTATGCAAAAATAAATGTCTATGCATGCCCCTACTGCTCTCTTGTGGAATAAAGCTGTAACACAGCAAAGGAAGTATCTGAGTTGTGTAAGAGACAATAGTCTAATTTCTCTTTAACAATACAGTTGTTTTTGCTTTTTCATACATAGAGGAATGACCATATTTGTAATATATCACTGAACTAATTTACTTCATAAACAGGATGTATAAGAAACTATGTTGGTAATAGTTTAATATATTACTCAGTGTTTCCTGAGCCTTTGTCTGGCAAAACTGTTGCTGTCTAACATGTCACTGCAGCACCATTTTGGAGTTCTTATTCAAGTGAAAGTAAACAGACATGTACAGTTAAGAAAATTCAAGTAAGTTAATTAACCCAATATATCATCATTCTGGAGAAGCAGAAGGAAGCTGAGAGGATACCATAGAGACAAACAGTTTGCCCAGTGTATATATAGATAAACTGTCATTTATTAGAAACAATGAGACTTTCAACACGACTGCAAAAAGCTAAGCCTGCATTGCCTCCTCTAGCCTCTTGAACATCACCAACTATCTTGTATACGGTGTAAGTGAGTACACCTGTGATCATTGTAAAAAGTATAAATTACACATCAGAACAACTTTGAATACAGTGTCTGTTAGATTATGGTTATTTGATTCAACACATGTTTCGGAATATGCATCTTGCGAGCTAAATATGGTTACATCGCACCACCCAAAACCCACATACCCTGGGGACAGGCTCTCGCCCACTAATAACTTACAGGATGGATGCGTGTATGTAAAACTGTGTTTTGTTTGTTGTTTGGTTGTACAGACTAGTGAAAGGCAAAGTAGCCTACCAGGACTGCAGGTCTTCTCCAGCTTCTCTGCTCCAGCGTCCTGCTTGCTCTTCTTTGCCAGAAGACAAGTCAACAAGTGGATCCTTATCGTTCTTTTTTTTAATTTAATTTAATTTTATTTTTTGGTTAACAACTTTTCATTGAGCCATGGTGACAGAGCTTGTGTACATACAGGTGGTATTCTTGAAGTAACTGAACCAAAAAAAAACAAAAAAAATTAATGGAGTGTCAAACATATTCATAATATCAACTACCGTACAAGCAAACATAATACATATGTGGACTGTGATGATGTCAGACACTAACCATGCTACTGTTGTGGCAAAAAAAAAAAACTCATGACAGTGGTACCATCAAGATATCAATAAAGATTTGGGGGGGGGGAGCTAACAATAAAGTCCATCTATAGTTTTGTTTGCTTTTTTGGGGGGCAGATGAAAACAAAAATTAAAGTGAACAGAGAGTCTGTAACAATAACTGTAAACAAAGCGTATACAATAACAGCTACTCTGGTAGTTAGGCAACCACATGACTTCATAAACCATAGATTCACACAGCCCAACATCTCTATCTTTTAAATTATGTTGTCATATATGCGTTACCAACACAACATTGACAATTACCTCTTTTGACATTATGATTATTGTGGATATTATGATATGGTGATACCCCTATACACACGTATGTAAATCCATACATACGTTAACTTGGAGTATGTATGCGAGTACTTGATATATATCTGCATCTACATTAACTACTCATATAAATCATGCATATACTTGTTTGTGTATACTCACAAGTGCACATGCATATACATACACATGCACAACCAAATGCCAGCCACTCATTTACCCACCCAGCAGCAGCACATTCAGACACAGACTCATCCAGCTATGTGCCCCAAATGTTTGGGGATTCTGTCAAACCATTAGCCATCAGACTGCACAACACCGCAGTACCCGGTGCCTCCTACCGGACTAAGACTCTTATCATACGTCACCTAAAGCAAATGACAGTCTCTGCACATGTACACTAATTACAGCCTGTATAACTGCTTACAGTATTTAACATTACAGGATACTTTACTGCACTTTGCACATTCCAATTATCCCTGATTTGCACATTGTACATTTTTTTGTTAAACTTCCTGCCCCAGACTGGCCTAGCGTGTGCCCCAGACCCAGGCACAATGGGTGGCTGTTGACTGCTAACTTGTTAATACATCTCAGGATCAGCACATTTCACATTCCTACTATTTATATCCTATCTTGCACTGCTATACTCGCTGCTGGCTGCTGGGTGCAAACTTGATAACACATCAGGATCCGCACACTGCGCAGTCGAACCAGTTTATAATCAATCTTGCAGTGTGTCTTGCAATGTTTCTAGTATGTCAGTATTTACATTTTAAATTCTATTGTATTTTACATTTCATCTTACTCGTGTTTAGTTTTATCTTACTCTTGTAGTTCCTTCACATCTTCTGACAATGTGTCCAGGATATCAAGTTTCTGTAGTTTTTCATTGGTAGCCTGTCATACTTCCTCCATATTGTTGATCTTTGATTTTGGTAGAGAGCGAAGTGCAAGTGAATATTCTGGGCTGCTATCTGTAACCTATATGGCATGCTTACTTGGTTGCATTAAAGTTTTGACTCTGTTTTCCTCAGTCAAAACGGCTGTTGAGTTTGTGTACTGCAAGCCATCAAACAAAGAGACGGCGAAGCAGGAATAAATTAAGCTCTGGCAAAGGGCAACTTTTGCCCAATAGGTTACAAAATGTTTCTAAATCCCGATCAAGTGAGAGCAGTAAGTAAGTGCTTTATATTCCCGTTATTTGAAAAAGTTATCCACCCAATGGTGCCTGCAGCCACATTCACTTGCGCATTCTCATTCTGTAGCTAGCTTTTATGTACATCTTGTTCTATTTATTTATTGCTTTGTCATCTAAACATTTCCTACAAGATGGTACCCACCAGAAAAATGCTAAAAATGTGGCAAATAACTGATAATGATGTTTGTAGATTTGGTATTGTCCTGTTGTTGCATATTTCTGGCTGCAGTGATCAGACTGGTTAGCTGAACAAGCAACATTTTTACATTACATTTATCCCCTTTAAATCCCTCTCTCTCTCTCTATCTCTATCTCTCTCTCTCTCTCTCTCTCTCTCTATATATATATATATATGGCCAAACAAACGTGTCAGAGGCTCAGCAGGGTCACAGCAGGGAACTTCAGGAAAAAGTCTCAAGGACAGGATGAAGCCAAGCAGGAAGGCCCCTGGCGGACAGCCTGAGGGCACAGCAAGAGGGAGGTGTAAGTCCAGAGGATGACTTAAAGGACACCAAAGAAGGCAGGATTCCTCTGAGAAACAGATGAAGACGGAAGCCTTCAGGGGCCCGGTGACGGCGGCTAAAGCCTTAGGGGCCCCATCTGTAGACTGGCAGCAAAGTCAGGACCCCTCTGGAGGACAGCCTGGAGGACGGCTTTGACAAGGTGAACACCCAGGATTGGAGTTGAGCAGCAGGACTTGCGACCAGTGGCTGAAGCTCTGTCCAAATGGCTGGCGACAGGAGAACAGAACTACCAAACGGCGACAGGAGGGTAGGACTGTAGATTGGCGACAGAAGGGCACGTAGGCAGCGGCAGGATATTGCTTGGTTGGACTGCAGCCCTACCAAAATTTGTTCTAGCCCCACCACAGCCCCACCATGGAACAACCAAGAAAATTACTAAGTTAACTCTTTAATTTTCATAGAAGTTTATAGGTTACAGTATGCTCTCCGGTTGCCTCTGTATTGCAATGATGCTGAAAACGTGGCAGGCATGTTTTCATCGACGAGTCAAAAAGTGGAAGAAGGCAGGGGAGCTCAGCTGGCTACAATAGCATCGCAAGAAGAAAAAAGGTGCTTCCTGAAATATGCTGAATAAATTTAATTGAAATACTTGTACATGTTTAAGTTACAGTTTTACGATACATGCACATCTTTACAATAAGCACAGGACACAGAACGCAACACGTTTCAACCATACAACACACGGTCTTCCTCAGGCTGTATATGATCAGAGGCTAGCCACACGATTTAAAGCATACATGACTTGCTCCAGCAGAGAAGATTCAGTGGGTGCTGGATCCTCCTCTTCCTCATTCTCCCCTTCAGCAGTGCCTTTTTTAGATGAAGGCCAACCGAGAGGGAAAGGGCGCAACAGAAAGAATGCCAGGGGACCCCAGTCCAACATTGGGATTGCCCCATGCAAAAACCCCCCAGTTACCAGGAGCCGAATCATCCAGCGCTGACTCCTGTGATTAATCTATCCAGTAAGTCACTGTCACAACCACACATTGATTAACTCTCTAAAGGCCTCTCATTTACTCCCACTGCCAGATACCAGTCTTTCAACATTACAATAAATTCATTCGTAAACTGAAACTGTAGTTGTATTTCTTGACCATGCAACCAGGAGTGCCCCACCAGCAATCGCCGCTCCCTCCTCCTTCAATCCCCCGGTGCCATAGACCCTGCCATAGACACATACAGCAAGCTTGTCCAACAGGACATTATTAAGTCCGGGCACAAAATATATTGCAAGACAAAATATCACACACAGGGAAAGACTGGCATTGAGTGAGCTACGGAATGACAACTCCATTGCCATTCGCCCAGCTGACAAGGGCAGTGCCGCAGTGGTGCTTGATCACACAGATTATCAGGGTGAGGCTTTGCGCCAATTATCTGATACCAGCACATATAGTGCACTGAGCAATGACCCTGGCATATCTATTTGCAACATTATCAAACCAACTAAAGATGACGGTCTCCAATCTAGATACATCTTAAAACGCGATCATAGGTTCTCCTACACGAACACCATAGGACCCCTGTGCTATATTTACGCACCAAAATCCAAAAGAATAAAATACCATGCCCGGGGCGCCCTTTCGTATCCAGCAATGACTCTTTTCTTGAACCTTTATCACAATATGTTGGTCAGTTTCTTCAGCCATTTGTTCATAAACTACACTTTTACATCTGTGATTCCTCTGATTTCCTCCGCAAATTGGATCAACTCGAAATCAATGTGTCTAACATCATACTCGCCACCATGGACATTGAGTCCCTCTACACGCAAATCCGACAAGAGGCAGCAGTTGATGTTATTAGAGACACACTGGCTGAAAGAACATTTGACAACCCTCTTAATGAATAATTAATGATCTGGGCAACATCAGCCTATGCAATAATTACTTCATGTTTGACGACAAATATTATTTGCAAACCTCCGGAGTAGCCATGGGCCACTCAGCAGCTCCCAGTGTGGCCAATCTGTATGTCGGTAAATTCAAAAAAGACTTTGTATACAACCCAGACATCAACCCTTTTTTTTTTAACCAAATATCATTATTTGGCTTAGATTCATAGATGAAATGTTCCTGGCCTGGGATAGCACCTCTGAATCCCTCATTGAGTTTCACAACTTACTCAACACTTGGAACGCAAACCTTACATTCACCCTAGAGCACAGTCCTGACAGCATCAATTTCTTAGATGTGTCCATATACAAACATGATAACAAATGAAAATGTATCATTTACAGAAAGCCCACTGACAGAAACACCCTATTACTGGCCTCTAGCTACCACCCCTCCAGCTTCCATCACAGTGGGTTGTTTATGCTGTTCGGTGCCCCTGCAACCTCCTTTACATCAGTAAAATGTCCCGCCCATTATGCACTTGTATCATTGAACATAAGAGTGCCATTCGCCACCAGGACACCAAAGCCCCGCTAGTAGAACACTTCATTCAACTGTCCCACACCAACACTGACCTCCGTTCCTGGGCTATTGACCAGGTCAAGCCCCATCCGAGAGGCGGTGATTTTGAGAGAGCGCTCCTCCAATGGGAAGTGGAATGGATACACTCCATGAATGGGGGGGGGGGGGGTAAGGCTTCAGTGGGGTTTCCGAGTGGGAACCGTGGTGCTGTGTGTATGTGTGTGGGGCGGAGGCCTAGGGCTTCACCGGGGTCTTCAGGGGGACACCGTCCTTCATCGGTGTTTCGATGACTAGTCCCCAACACCTCAAGAGGGCTCATCGGCGACATCTGGCGTCCCAGATGTGCCCCCCTCTGCCCTTAGCCTCTTTGGCTTCTATCGTGGGGATGTGAATCGGGCCGGTGGCGCTATTTTGGGGCCCAGGAGGTGTCTTTCCTCTTCACCCAGAGCCACCGACTAGCCTGTTCAGCTGCATCTGCGAGAGCTTTGATGGCTTGGCGTTGGACCTGGCCTCGAATTCCCATGTCCTTAAGCAGCCTGGTAGTTGACCTGCCCACGAAGCCTCTGCAGCCAACTTCCACTGGGCAAACTTTGGCCTTCCAGCCACATTGCTCAGCATCAGCTGCCAGCTCAGCGTACCTAAATGCCATACCTCATGCCAGTATGGTGTACTTTTTTTCCCATGGTGTACTTTTTTCAAATTCATTCCATTCTTTCAAGTTCATTCCACTTTGACATTGGTAAATCTTTCTGTCAGTACTGTGTACCTGCCTTATGTATATAGGCTACATTGTTTTGAATATTACTTATTCCATGTAAATATCAGTGTATGTTGTCCTATGTTTCATATGCTCAGGCATTACCATTCTATATTAAATTGCTTTGTGTCGATCTTTGCTTTGTATTTCTATGTTGGGCATGGATCTATGTTATATTGCCCCTGTCACACTTACTTATCTATGCCACGTATGCTTTAAATCGATGTGCAGCTGCTCACCTCCAATCATATACAGCCTGAGGAAGACTGTGTGTTGGAACGCATTGGGTTCTGTGCCCTGTGCTTATTGTGAAGATGTGCATGTATCCTAAAACTGTAAATTAAATATGTACAAGTACTTCAATTAAATTTATTCAGCATATTTCAGGAAGCTCTTTTTTTCTACTTGTGATGTTTTCATTGACACTTCAGGAGGATGAGGACAAGGAGGAGCCCGCTTCATCCACCTGCCAGGGCGAGGAGGATAAGCGAGGAGAAGAGGAGATGGAGCAGGAGGAGATGGACTAGGAGATGGCCTCCCACCACCTCCAGCCCTCACCAGCAACGGCTACCGGGGCCTTGACGGAGTTTACTGGCCATGCTCATCCCTCCACTATTACAGCAGACATTAGCTAATGGCCTGGAGATGGACCACAGTGCCCAATAAGGAAAAATTACACTTCACGGCTGATAGGTAACCAGCAAAGATCTTTTAATGCTGCCTGGTTTGAAACATACAGCTGGTTTGAATATTCAGTTGAGACTCTGTTGGACTCTGCTTTTTGTTTCACCTGCCAGCATTTTCTAGGGAGAAATGTGGATTCATTCCGAGCCTGTCTTTTCCACAGGATAAAAAAAACTAGAAGAACTCAACACCAGCCTTCAAAGAACACAACGGGAGTGTGGCACACAGGTTCACCATGGAGGCATGGGCGAAATTCAAACTAGCAGCAACTGATGGCTCGAGGGTGGGAAATATGCTGGACACTGGCCATTCAAGAACTGTACAAGAAAATTGTGAGTACAGGAGAGCTGTTGTTATGTCCCTACATTATACTGCATGCCAAAGCATGCAGTTAGAAAATAAGGGAAACTTTATTGAGCTGCTTAAATTAATTGGCGAATTTGACAAGACCGTTGCAAATAAATTGGCAGAAAATCCTAGATATGTCAGATTCACACACAAAGATATTCATAACAAGATTTTCCATATAATGGCAGATATGGTCAGAGGTGAAATAAGCACAGAAGTTAAAAAAACTAAACAATTCACCTTAATGGTTGACAAAAGCAAAGCTCTAAGCAAAAGTAAACAAATCTCCATTGTTGTGCAGTTTTTAAGAGAAGGTGCATGAAGAATTCCTGCACTTACGCATGCAGAAGCCTGGATGCTGACTCACTTATGAGAGGCAGTGAACACACCCTCAGCCAGTGCAACACTGACAAAAACAAGTGTGTTGGACAGTGTTACGGCTAGGCTACTGTCTTGTCCGGTTTCAAGAATGGAGTACAGGAGAAATTCAAAAAGCAGGTGCCGAATGCTTTGCACATCCACTGCCATGCGCACAGATTAAACATGGTTTTGGGTGATGTAGTCAGCAATGTGAAGCAGCTGCAGAGTTTTTGAGTCTGTACAGATAATGTACAGCTTCTTTTCCAACTCGGTAGCCCATGATCTTTCATAAATAAACAAAAAGAAATGTAACCAATTGCACAGACTGTGGAACTCAAGAACCTATCCGAAACTGGGCATGTCAGTATGCAGCATTGGTGGCTATCAGAAAAAATCCTTGCCTGCAATATGTGCAACGCTTGCAGTATGATGTCTCAGGCTAACGCACAGAGGAAAACCGAGGCCAGAGCTGTGAGTGGACTTCTTGATGAACAAATTGTCTTGCTTCTCACCCTTATTCAAGAACTTATTCTGGGTGATGAAATTCATGTCAGAGTCAGCTTCAATCTCCCTGCTGTGAGCTTTCCTCTACAGCGGACTTAGCGCACTCTGTCATAGTGACATTGTGACAAACGTGCACAGGAGTCGTAGAAGGAAATTCGGGACAGAGCAGCAGATCTGTGCGTAAAAGCCAGTGTAAGCCAGAGTGGGACACCCGAAAAATGACAGGCACAGCCTTCTCGATGTCTGCAGGAGTTTTTTGATGAGACCCAAAAATTGAGTGTATAACTTTTACATCTCCAGATGCGCTGCGCACACACTGTTTTTACCCAGTAATCGACAGACTTGTGGATGAAATGAAAAGACGTCTCTCAACCAAGTCCTGAGGTGTCCGAACTGAAGTCTCAGCACTAAGCCCCAAACATGGCTCTTTCCTGGACAAGAGCTACGCCAGGTCAAACACCTGCTGGAAAGAAAAAAACTACAGGCACATGTAGTGAATGACACAACGGAATTCCTTGCTTTAATGCAGCCCTACAGGGATGCTTTCATGGATTTACACAAACTGATCTGTATTTCTCTGACACTGGCGGTGCCTCTGCTTCATACGAACACAGCTTTTTTTGCCTCTGTCGCATCAAGAATTATCTGTGGAACAGCAGCAGTGATGCCCAAAACAGTTACCTGGCCCTGTCAGCCATCGAAAAACAACAGGCTAAGGCTTTTGTTTCCCTTTTCTAAACAAAGAAGTTTTGGTATTGAATTGGTATCAGAAAAACTACCCTTAATTTGGGGGTATCAGATTTGAGTGAAAATCTGTGGTATTGCACATCATCAGTTCAAAGGAGAAGTCACTGGTGTGATGTTCAACAGCATCAGCTTCCTCTGTTAATATAAATGCTCAACATGCGCATGAAAGTAATTACACTGTGTAAAAACAGTCGGAAAACGCTGACAATAATGCAGTCATTAAAAACCATCTAGTATAGGCCTGTGATTTCCTTTATGCTTAAAAATGCTTGACATGCAGCACAATCATGTGTAAGGTCATGTTTCCAGAAATCTCTAGGTTACATGTTTACTGTGGGGCAAGTTTTGCCATGTACACGTTTTATGAATTAAGCAAAAAAGTTCTTCTTTTACAGATCAGCAGGCTGCTTCCTGCCAGACTTTTTATCCTCTCTCCACAGCAATGCGCTGCATTAAGTGAAACTAAAGTCCGTCCCCTCATTCCTTTATTTCTTTAACACAATTGAGTTTAATTCATCACTTAAGTTTGAGAGAAGGGTTTGTACAGGAATGAAAATCCATTTTTTGTGTTTCCCTTGATGTTTATGCCATCATGTTTCGTGTTTACAGTCCAACCCTTACCACAAACCAAAAAAAGAAGTGATTACACTGAGTAAAAACAGTAGAAAAACTGACAATGACGTGAAAAAAAAATCAGAATTGTCCATTCTGTCATTACTCTGTTGAATTCCTTTGTTAAGATAGAGCCAATTTGATTCCCAATCAAATTACACTACTAAGAATTGCTTTACATTGTTAATACTGACTTAATAACTGCTCTGAAATGCAAAATAATATAATTTTAAACATAGGATAAAAATATGCAATGAAGCACAATTAATCACTGAAATCATAGTTAATCGTTTAGCTATTGAAATTCAGCGATTGGGCTGCACAATGGCTGCTCAGTCGCAGTGGTTAGCACTGTTGCCTCCCACCAAGAAGGTCCTAGGTTTCGAATCCAGGGGTCTCACCGCTTCCCACACAAAGTTTGTGATCTATAAAAAACAGACTTGACGGGACAGTGTGCGCACCTGTAAGTAAACTCTGACCCACGTGTCAACACTACATGTAATTCACAACGTTTAAGTTTACCTATAATTGCAGATATATTGTATATGTTTTTGTTAGAGCCTAAATATTCAAATAGGCTATGTAGAGTTATTTAACACAGTGTAAGCTATTGTTGGCAGGCAGTTATGATGTGGGCCGAATTAATTATTAAATACATTTTTAATTGAATAGTGCTACAAAGATAGGTTGGGATGTGCACAGCAGAGCGGAATGGTTGGTAACTGATGAAAAGATCATAGTCTGTTACAGAAATCTGGGATCGATCAGAATTAGGCTAAAGAATGAATAGGCTACTGTACATTAGTCGGGAAGTAGGCCTATGAGTTTAGTTTTCACGTGGTGTTGCTGATGGGTGGTTCATACTGTGCACTCTGCCAACACACATCGCCTCTGCCTTCTCCCATCACCTCAACCGGTACGTCTTCACCACCTGCATGGATTGCTTAAATGACCAAAGCCCGGAAATAAATTGTCATCAGTGACAATCAGTGATCAGCTGCTCATATCCATGTGTTAATATCCATCAGGTGCTTTGCATTGACCGTTTATGGTTGAACATGGGTGTGGCGAGGGTGGGACACGGGGCTGACCAACCTTCACAATTTTCCAAGTTGTTCTGGGATTTATAAAAGGAAGTTATGCATAAACAGGCATACACAAGGTTTTATAAATCTGAAATTTTTTTGGTGTACATACATTGCCTTAATATGTTTTGGCTGATAAGCTGGGCGTGAACAGCGTGACGTGCCGTTTATAAGTCGAAAAACTCGTTCACCATGACTTCACAGACAAAGCAATCAAATCACTTACTTTCTTCCCTGTGGACAGGTCTAATAATGCCGTCTTCAGGGATAGATGTTTCAACTAAACCGTACTGACGGGTTAAAATGGGGGGGCCCGAGCCCTTCCTGTGCCATTACTAAATCCCACCTGGGAAACATACATCTAACAGGCAGGCTTAAATGGCAAGTGCCCTACATGAACCAAGATGCCAAGAAGTAGCACCCCACTGATTTTCACCCCAAGGGGTGGGAGGTCAGTATCCATCCATGGGTTGCAGGCTTGGGGTGAGCTAGGTTAGCTGGTGGAGTGACCAACAAATGAGCTTACTCTGACCAACCTTGGTGGATGATGAATTTTCGTTGCTCAAACGAAGGCTAGGCCGTCCGTGCTGGAGCAGTTAAGATGAAAATAAGTAGGCTTATGCTGGCAAATAACCAAATGGGTCAGAAGGTGGTGAGACAACAAGATGTCTGCAGCGAGCTGAATAAAGCTTGAATGACGCTGGCAGGTGCGCAGGGTACACTATAGCTGCAAGGGTGGCCCAGGAGCGTCATGACGCGGGAGCCTATCACCTGCCATTCAGGCCAAGACGCGACTGGGGTGGTGTTAAAGTGTTATACTCAAGTTCAAAATGAAGTAAAACTAATATTGCAGATGAATTTTCTCACAGATCTTTTATCCATTTGTGGAAAATGTAACAAGCGGTAAATACTGTAAATACACTGATGCATTCATACTCAAAAATAATTAAATTATATAATTGCTGATTGATTGCTGAGTACCTATTTAAGGACATGCATGTGTTTGCCTGATCAGTGCAACTTTGATCACTTTCTTTTTATCTCTGTTTTGGTCTTCACGAGGGGCATGACAATGTATGTAATTTAGTTTTTCTGAAAACTTTTACTTAGTGACAAATCTTTTTTTTCAGTGCCAATACAACATTTGCAAAATGGCAAAATTTATGCTACCGCGACTGTTCTAGCCCCATGTGTTCATTACTGACATGTGTAAGTGGTCTACAATGCCATCTTCAGATGAAACTACTTTGCATATTGTATCCTAGTTTATGTGCTCCAAACAGTTATGGAAATGGGTGTAATTCACTCACTCTCTCTCTCACACTCACACACTGTTTGCACACACGCATGCACACACACACATTCGTCTGACATTTAAATGAATAGCTGTTTGTTCAATTTGTGCTGCTGTAATTTGTCCAGGAACTGTGCTAAAAGTGATCAGTTTTTTTGTGATATCTTGTAATTTTATTTATTTATTCATTTTTTAGATTTTTTTTTAATACCAAGCCCATCTATTAGACAATCCATAGATCTCACTCAGCTGTTTTTACTCAGGCCATTTCTATGGTAGACAGTATTTCTGATGAAAACCTGTTGATTTTGCACAGATAGAGGGATTTTTTGTTCTGGAAAGCCACATTGCTACTGATGTTTTCAAATGTGATTTTTAATGCCTTTCAGATTTCTTTTACATCTGTTGTATTGATGTTGAGGCAGAAAAGGAAGTGAGAGAAATATATTTTTTGATTTGGGTAGACAAACACTTCCACATCTTCCCCTCAGAGATAATATTCGCCTCAAATGTCCTCAAATTGGGAGTTAAATAAGAAAAGTTAGACAGTTTAGGTGATTACAGTTCTGAGACTGATCTTGCAGCCTGTGAACTGAGGCTGCAAAAGGCAACATCCATGTAAATACTAATTTGATGTTTCATGAAGTATGAAATTCACTTAAAAGGCTGCTTACACACAAGTATAAATATTTGACTTTGCTTTGCAGGTGAGTTGAGTTAAAAGGGCAGTGCTGTGTTTTAAGATGAATGGTAGGATAAGAGGGTGGCTGGATGAAGTGGGGGATGTTCATAGACACGGATAAATTGTGATTACAGTCATCTCCACTGACCCTGGAAAGACTGCGGTGTTGGCAACTGCTCCCCTGTCTAATCTCCAGCTGCTAAGTGAGTAATTGGAAGTGAGAGCTTATGTATTTTTGTAATGAGCTGACAGCATATTTCCAACCGTTGCCCAAAAGGTTTGCCTAATTAACATGGTCACGCTGTTTCTCTGTTAGTGACAGCTCTCACCACAATTGCCATGACAAAACAAAATGTCAAGCATTGGACGGATGTGTGTATACAAGTGTGTGTGTGTGTGTGTGTGTGTGTGTGTGTGTGTGTTTTGGGTGGGCTTCAACTGCTCCCCTAGCATTGCATCATCATCACTCCTCCAGTCTTTAGCCTTGGACAAGAAGGCAAACTTGCTAGCTGTGCTCAAAAGCCTTTTTGTCCCCATTGCATGATAGATGATTTAGATGTGGCATGTGTGTGAATGTAACCCTTATATGTCACACCAAGCAACTCTCCAGCTACACATGCCACGATCTTTTTCACTTGTGGTGACAGAAACAGCAGTTATCCTTAGATCTTTTTCACTGCATGGCATAGTGAAAAGAATGATAATGTAGAGAAAGACTAGTAATGTCTTTATTACTCATCTGAAAAAAATCATTAATGAAACATATTTCATTCAAAAACACACTGAGTATTTAAAAAATCAAAGCAAAACATCCTAGTTTCTGTAAATAAATAAAACTAAATTGATAAAATACAAGTGTAATTTTTTCCCTTATTTAAGTTACAGTATTAAGTTAATCAAATTATTTCATTAATTTTTGTGAAAAACTTTAAATGAAAAACTTCATTTAATTTTTTTTTTCTAAAATTTCATGAAATGATGTCATTATTGTTCAAAATGAAATATTTTGATTTAAGAGTATTGTAAATATTTCTGAGCCAAATCATTGTGTAAAAGAAATACACCATAAAACCAAAAAATGTCAATATGAATATAAACTTGATTCAAGAATCAGTTTTCACAGCTGTAATTTTTGGTCCATGAAGTGTGCTCCACTGAAAATTATTACAAGTGCATGTTGTAAGTTTTGTTCCAACACGATGAGTTTTGACAGTTGACGTGTATTTCCTTGTTTATTTTAGCAAATGTGTTAACAGCAAGTATGTTTCACTCGCACTGATTGCCTGGAAAGAATATATCTGTTAGACTATGCTGCATTTTGCTCCAGTATTCCTGTTAACTAATATTTTCTATAATCTATAATCTATAATGTCATTTCTTTTAATAAAGCCTGAGTTTCACACTGAAGAAAAGGAGTGTGTGTACTGTGTTTTGTTACCTATTTAGAATCTTTTCTGGTACAAACATTGACTGTATGACTGTAGGACCATAGGACCAATAGTCCTCATGGGGACCAAAGACCAGTCCTAATGCAGCATGACGAGGTTAGGTTAAAGATAGGTTAATGCATAAATTAGTTAGGGTTAGGGTTTGGGTAAGGGTTCGAGTTAGGCAAATGAATGGAAGTCAATGTTAAATCTCAGTCAATAGTTTTAGATTAACTCTAATAAACGATGAGATATGAAAAAACAAGTCATAAAAATGCAAGTTTCCCACTGGAGCAAACAGCAAATTCTAGGCTGAAAATGATGCAGACAAGAACCACAGACCCATATCACAACTCCCTTCAAACTTTTTACATATTTTTCTTCCTTTTTCTTCCAATGCCACTGGCTTGAGATAAGCAAGGTATTTCAGCCTTCCAACTTTAACAATAATTTAACAATATCTGTGCAAAGCTGTGTGTGTGTGTGTGTGGGGGGGGGGGGATCTCAAATGATGTGTAACAAACAATGAATTTGCTGCTGTACTTCAATCCAAAACATCAAATCACTGTCAAGAAAACTTTTGCAAGTTCCACAATATTTGTGCTTAGTCTGCATGTGCTGTAAAGCAAGAAAGCAAGATGACTGTGATATTTTGTTGGATTGAGAATGCTAAAATCAGGAAACAACAGTGCTGAAAGAGGAGAAAAGGAAAGCGATTTAAAAAAAAGGGCCTGCCTTTTGAATCTGTAATCGAAACTGATGGGGCTGGGAAATCAGCTTTGGCTGTGGGCTTCACAGGTTACATCCTATCTACTACGTTCCCTCTGGGCCAACGCCCCTTACTGCAAACCCCAACCTCTTTATCTCCAACGAGGGGATAGGCAGGCACATTAGAGGTCAGTGTGGATTGCTTACGGAGGTGTTCCATTTAAAACACCTAAACAATTTCCCTCTGACCTGCTGCATGTCTGTTTTGGAAGTTTTCTTGTGCCACTTCACCCACAATGCAGTTCCTGACATGCGACACCAGTGAACCCATAGTAACCTGCAAGGGCGATCAAGTTTGGTCAAGACCTGCTTTGGGCCTCACACGCTGTAAACCATGAGGAAAAAGGGACAAAAAAACACTTGTGTCATGAACACCAGAGAAAATCAGAGTGTGTGTGTTACATATTTCCTGCAGTCATTACAATCACAGCAGCTGACTCTTTTTCCCTCTGCGTGTCCTTGCAGTAATCTGGAGTTCTGGCGACCGCTCCAGGGCTGCTCAAGCTCTGGTATCTGCAGCACGGGGCACCAATCCATGCGTGACCATATGCAATATAATCAAAAAGTCAGTCCTGTGTTTTATACAACCAATCATATCCAATCAGTGTGAGCCCAGTGTATGATGTGAATGTAGGAAAGGGGGGCTAAGGGGTTGCTGGGGCCCCAGCCGAGTGTGTTACTCATCAGTCTCTGAGGTCCAGCGCTCTGTTTGGATTGCAGTGTTTGGATAAAGCAGATTGGTTTGCACTTAACCCTGTAATATATGCAAAACTATTCTCTTGGTAATACTCTTTTAGCCTAGCCAGTCACCACTGTGGCAGATGCCGTAAACGTGGCACGGCTTGAAGAAAAATGACATGTAATAAATTGTGACATGGTCGCCAAGGAGCCCCACCACCACCACCACACACACACACACACACACTCTCTCACCTCTACGACATTAACAACAGTTATGAAATATGGCATTGTGATTTACAAAAGAAGGTCAAGAGTCAATGTTTTTAATTGTGAGTGCATGTGTGTACAGGAAAAACTTAGAAATAGTAAAACAGCAGCTGCTCTTATCATTTAGCCCTTAAACATTTATTTATAAGGAACATATTTGCTTAAATTGTTAAAAGAACAGCAGCGGTTTATTTTTACCTGCCTCTTAATTCTTTATGTTAAAGGGCATCTCCAGTCATAATCAATGTTTGCCTCATAAATCAAGTCACCTATGATCAGTTCATTTCATACCATC
>JAPQLA010000007.1:22559792-22571726 GCA_029822935.1 Naso vlamingii | reverse complement strand
CAGTGGGGCTTTCCAGGAGTCTGAGTTGCCAATTAAGGGTCTCAGACCTGCAATCCATAAAAATATCACCCTGTTTTAAATGTAGTTTTTAAGTAGTAAAAGTAACAATGATTTTACAAAAAGTTATGAATAAATATCCAGTTCATGCTTTTTACTTCATATCTCTATCTATTCTATTAATTCAAGTGTCGTTCATTTGTTTTCTGAATTATTTAATTACGTCCCTTGTTTTTTAAATAGTCATACTACTTTTGTGATCAAAAATATTAATGTAAAGCTTAATTCTGAGGCTGTTCTGTACTTCTTTAATAAATAACTGCAAAATAAATAACTGCAGCCACTTCTGATCAACCCATATCAATATCAGGCCTAAAATAACAACTTGCAGTTGGTCACACTCACTTCTGTTTAGGCACCACCAAATTCTGGCTTAAGCCTTGCCCATTTCCTGTATAGGTATAGACACTGACCATTTAGTTGACTGAACAGATATAGGCAAAAATACAAATGATAGCGTTCTTAGTTATCCCCTATGCCCTCTGAAACATTTGTCCCACACAGTTTGAAAGGTAGGGAAACTGCCATATGCCATTCTAATCTATGCCATGTGCTCGAAAAAGAAAATGGAAAAAATGAAAAGTCACAAACAAGTGTATTTTTGTGACAGGATGTGTCTGATTTTTGCCATGTTACAAAGGTAGAAAAGAGGGCAATTTCTTGAAATTTGTTTACTATTGGAGTTAAAGGACATATCCTGATCAAAGATAACCCCAAAATCTCTTACAGTGGTGCTAGGGGCTAGAGTAAAACCATCTGGGTAAGTTATCATTAGTCTGTTTCTAAGGCTGGCCAAGGGCAGGTTCATCTGAGTTTAATAATAGAAAACCACAGTTCATCCAGGTCATTCCATTTTTGACATGCTTGAAGTTCAGTTAAATGGTTTCATCTGGTATTTTGATAGGCTAAATATAATTGGGTATCATCTGCATAACAGTAAACAAAAGAAAATGATTTTTTTTTTCTTTTTTGGATAATGTTGCCTAAGGAAAGCACATATAAGATGAACAGTATTGGCCCAAGCACTGAGCCTTGTGAAAGTCCGTGACTGACTTTGGTGTTCAGAGGATTCATCATTAACATCCATGCACTGAAAGTGATCTGATAAATATGACTTAAACCAGTTTAATGCAGTTTCTTTTTATGTCAGTTAAATGTTCCAGACAAGTCCTTTATCTGTGGCTAATAAAGTCATTAGTAACTTTCATTACTGCTTACAGTGTACTATAGTGTTTTTTCAAGTCTGATTGAAAATCCTTTGAAAAACCACTGTTATGCAGAAAGTTGATATGCAAAATAGCTGGCTAAAAGACATAGAATCAAAAGTTGACTTTATAAAGAGGTTTAATTAAAGCTCATTTACCCTGTTGACAAATAAAGATTTATCATATCTCGTACAGGAGCACTGACCAAGAGTGAAGCTTCTTTAAGCAGCTTGGTTTGGATTGGTTCTGGAGATGACAGGTGAATGGTTTAGATGAAGAAATTGTTTAAGGAAGCTGATGAAGGTCAATAGGAGATAAGCAGTCTAAATAAATATATGGTTTTACAGCTGCCTCTATGGGTTTTGTGTTTGAGGATAAATCTGTACCACTTCAGGGCATAAAAAAAAAAAATGTTGTCTTTAATGATGTGTGTTATTGAAGAAGCTCAAGGGTTCAGTGGGGTTTTCAAGGGTTTCCTTCTTCAATAAAAAACTACACCTTTAAAACCATTGTCCTTTAGCCTGGGCCCAGACCACCAGCCACTCCGCTGAGGGGACTCGATTCTCTTGGTCTGGCATTAGCATTGAGCAAGTGAGCGGATTAGATTGTCCCTAACCCTTCTGCATTGGTCGCTGCCTTTTCAAATTTAATCTGTGCGAACAGTCATTACATTGCAAGGGGGCCTTACACCTACTGTGGAGTGTGGTGGAAAGAAGTCCGGCTGAACGAGACAACCAAAATCCAAAAATTTCAGCTCACTTCAA
Source organism: Naso vlamingii (assembly GCA_029822935.1). NCBI lineage: Eukaryota > Metazoa > Chordata > Actinopteri > Acanthuriformes > Acanthuridae > Naso > Naso vlamingii. The sequence goes on along the minus strand of JAPQLA010000007.1, from coordinate 22,569,700 downwards.
GCTGTTGAATTATCACATAAAGGTAAGGTAAAGGTAAAGGTACTTTATTGGTTACATATACAATGTACAGTGAAATGTGTTCTCTGCATTTAACCCATCCCCGAGGAGCATGGGCAGCCACAGTACAGCGCCTGGGGACAAACTCCAGAATCTAAGCCAGCACCTTGGTCAAGGGTACTGATTGGAGATAGAACTATAGACGTTTTGATGGTGGGGGAAACCGGAGCACCTGGAGAAAACCACGCAAACATGGGGAGAACAAGCAAACTCCACATAGAAAGGTCCTGCCCTGGCTGGGAATCGAACTTGAGGACATTCTTGCTATGAGGTGACAGTGGTAACCACTATTCTGCCATGCCGCCATAGATGTTATTATATTGTGTTGTGATTGACATTCTGGCCCACCATGCATTGTGGTAAGAGAGAAAAACACAATTTTCACTTTAAATCACATAATATTATCACCGTCAGTGGACAGCAGGACCTACAGCGGCACTTCCTGCGTCTAGCTGCTGACAACCGACCGGGATAGATGCTGTCTCCCCATGGCAAGAGCTGCACGAAGGAGCATCAGTTTAAACACATGTGTCATGGCTACTTTTCCACACATAATTTTCACATATATATATAAAAAAACATATCAAAGACATCACATGCAAACACATTACTGTTTTTAGTCCTGTAAAGTAGCTTTGTGGGTTGAAATGTCAAATAGTTCTCAACAGACTGCATAGTCCCACCCGTTGCTCCCCACCCCTGGTGCTCATTGGATAATCGCCTTATCCAGGGCGACTGGAAGTCATTTTAAGCAGGGGGTGCTGAAAGGAAGAGGGGACCGTGGTGAAAGAAATTGGCTTTTTTTGTTGTTGTTGTTTTTGACAAAAAACTATGTATTTTAACGTAATTGTGAACCATTATAACTACTTAAAAGTATAGGCTGTACATAACCCTGTAATAATCCTACATGGTGATCTTAGCCTAGTCTTTTTAACGGTAGCGCACTTTTTAAAGGTATAGTAGTAATAACCATAATGTTAATATTACAACACACATCTCTATATTATTAGGAATGCCCAAAGCTGCATGGGAATTGCATTAAGTGGGAATGTGTGTAAAGTCTCTCCATACTAATACAGTAAAGCCCTACAATAATACTAATGTGAACCAGTATGTTTTGGTGTTAGAGACTTAGCTGTCCTGAGGGAATGAAAGGGGCTCCAGTGTTGGGTTTTAACTTCTTTTAATAATTGGCCAAAATGTCAAACTCAGGAGTGACAACTGTCTCACGTACTGTAAAATGTAAAATAAATAAGTGTCTCTATAGTAAGACTGTAGTCTGTCTATATTTATTTCATCTTTTGGTGCTCTTTACCTTTTACGGGATGTATGCTTCTCTGTAATTTAATAGATATTGACATATAACATTTATATGTATCTTATACATAAGATATAGTATATATATGTTGTTGTTTTTTTTATTTTAAATTTCATAGATGAGGCACAGTGCTTGGGTAATTCTGAGCACATTCCAGAATGTTTCTCAATAGACCCAATAATTGGAAACACATCTAAAATGTCAGTAAGTTAAACCATATTTCTGAGATTAAACAATTCTACCTGAAGTTTAGAAAGAATGGTTCAGTATCGGATCTCCTCTTGCTGCACTGCTGTCTGTAATGCAGCTGCTAGAGGAGGGGCTGGTTGTTAGCAGCAGCAGTGCTACACAAGAGTTTGTAAGATTTTAAATTTGTAGCAAGCTAAGCTAAACGGTTAAACGGGCATACAGACAGCTTTCTTTTTAGCTTGTTTGTAACAATGAGCTGTTAGCTGCTAGGCTCACGTGCTGTGCTTGTAACTGTCGAGGAATTGTAGGCAGAGATCGTCTCCTCTCAAAAATAAACGGGCTGGTCAGTAAAACACAATAAAGCTATTTCACATTAAAAATCAGCGTTTCTCCAACAGAGCCAACTCAGGGAGAAATACATTGAAACTAGTGACATAAAACTTTAGGCAAAACCGCAAAATCAAGCAGTTAGTGCGTAATGAACTGTGGATGGCGTGCCAAACTCTGGCCACTAGGGGGCCTCTTCCCACGGCCCTGGCCTTATCAACCTAAGAAATCACAGTTTCAAAGCCCCATGCCAGACCAGGAGAATCAAGTCCACTCAGTGGAGTGGATGGAATCTCTGGTCTGGGCCCAAGCTGTCTGTAAAGTTAAAAAATAAGGCAAATGTGAGACTGAAGAGGAAGCTGAATTTCTGTTTTTATTAATTTGCTCTGACTTTATCTCCATTGTGTGTTCAGTTTGTAAAAGAGAGGTCATTTGTCTGACCTAAGATGTTCTATCTCAATACAAACCAACAATGACTAGCATGCAATGCACTGCTGAAATCTTTCGTGTTTAGTTTCATGTAGAGGACTTTACTGGTCTAAAAATTCATACCTGTACCAAAAGAGATCTGGAAATGTACTAATTGGACCCAGACCAGACCCATCTATTATTTAAAAGCTGGGACCTTGACCCATGCAGAACCAAAAGATGCCAGACCCAACCGCGAACCGGACCTGTCTGTTATTTGTGGACCTGGACCACAAAGAGCTGAAAAAGTTGGACTCGGACCTGTACGGGAGACATAGACCCGTTTGGTGCTGATTTTGCTGTTAATTTAATGTTGGTTTACAAGTTGTCAAGACAAAATTTTGTGTCTTACCCAATGTAGCCATGATGCATACAAACCATCCTCCTTGCCGATAAAGTTGATTAAATACATCCATCCAGGTTTGTAGTTATTCTTCTGCTGCTCATTAAAACAGCACGCAAGATAACCACTTATTTCAGCTTGCTGTCCACTTGTTGTCACGATGATGGATGACAAACCAATTCGTTTAAGTTTTTTTTCAGTTATCCTGCATAATAACTCTGTTTTCTCTTTTTAAGTATAACAACGATAGCTCATTAACTGCCATGGCTGCTACCATTAACATTACTAATTTTGATTATTGTCTGTGCTTGGACGAGTCAACGCTCTGTTTTCTGACCCTTCACTTCCTGAGCAAGGGCACTCGATGGGGCAGGATCATTTTATGTACCACCATGTGGACCAAGATGCACTTGGCAGTGTTGTTGCACTACAAAACATCCACAATAGGAGCACTTATAATCAGGGGCTGTGCTTTTTTCCTGGTTCCACTCGTATTACGCATAATTTTAAACAGACCCAGGACCCACTGCATTAGACCGGGACCCAACTCAAACCCGAATGTTCGTATGAAACATGGACCTAAACCTGTACTGGTCCTGGGTCAGGACTCGGGTCTGTGTGGACCTGTGAAGTCATCTAATTTCATGACTGTATGTATGACTGTCATCCTCTTAAACAATACTAAACAAACATCTCTGACTAAGGAAAATAGACCTGAGGATAATTAATAAATATATCAGTGTGAAGAATAAATGATTTCGTGCTGCAGCTGCATCATCTGTTTGATGACATCAGCAATAATAACGTAGGCCTATAGGAGATTTGATTGTAGGCCTTATTTTGAATTAATTGCTCCCAGAAGATTTATTGAGACGTTTTTTGGCAAGATGAGGACTTTCTTATGTGTAAGTACCAGTCTGTTGTTGGGTTAAGGTAATTTAGGCTCGTGACAATACTAGGAAATTTAGCTTCTCCCGTACCTGATGTTGATGCCTATGATTTTAAGACTATCTTACCAGGTTAAATGAGATTTTCGCAAACTGGTGAAGCATCATTTCCTTTCAAGTTTTCATGATGTCTGCTTTTACTTGTGGGTTTGGGGGTTGTGCCATAGAGCTTACTTTCTTTGTTTCAGAGAAGCAATAGAATCAAGCATCATATACAAGGAACCTGCAGCACTGTCAACAAGATGCTCAATTTGGAAGGGACTAATGTCTGCGTAGGAGTCCTCTGTTACATTGAGACATGTGGGTTGTCGAGCACTCCCCAGCTTAGACGTCAGCAGCCATGGTAAACCTTCCAAATCTTTGACTATATGCTTGGCACTGTTGACTTCCTCATTAAAGATGTGCCCTTCTTGCCAGCTGAAGACTCAATTTAGCAACCTGCTGTCTCTGCTGAGATTAACCTGGCACTTCCTTTCACATAAGATGATGATTCACAGAATTGATTTTCAGCACATCAGCTTTTAGAAATCAACGGCTTCTTTGCGCTGCGACTTTCCTAAGACAATGTCAATGGCAGCGGATTGAGTCTGGCTGTCTCTGCCTCCACCCCTTCCACCTCAGCTGGTCAGCAGACTCAGTGAAGAGTTATATGTCTTGACTCACCTGGCCCAGTCAGCCTTTATCCCCCCCATTGTGGCATGAGAGTTAGTAATGTCATAGAATTTTTCAAATTATATAATTACACATATCACATAACATATATAATTCCATATTATAAATAAACAAATATATATTTTGTGATATGGCACAATAGAGATGTCACTCGCCAACCTGGGCTCTTTAAGTCTGGCTAAAGGTGTGTTCAGACCAATAGTGATGAATGCCACAAGATTAAATACAAAGTCAATGTAAAGATGTTCAGACTAGAGGTGGGATACCCGACCGACATCCGACGGGACCCATCGGGTACCCACGGGCTGGGCCGGGTTGGGCTAGTGTTTTAGAAGTGTTCTAAAGTTCTAAAACACGAGCCCAACCCAACCCCATTGAACGTCGGTCGGGTATCCCACCTCTAATTCAGGCACAGGTGGATCTTGCATAATCAGCAGACCATGTCTGACCTCAAGATGTGCAGGGGCATGGAACAGGAACAGGTCAAACCGCACAGAGTCATCTGGGGTTGGGCTGCGGTATCCCCTGACAGGTTTGGGGCCATCAAAGGTACCTGAAGGTGCGGAGCTCCTTCAGGAGCGAGACATGACTGGCCTTTGGGTGCTGGCAATCCGAACACTGGATCCTTTAGTTCGTTAGTGACAAACCATCCACAGCAAGAGCCTTGCAGTCTTGCTTGTAGTACCAGTGGACTCAGGAAGTGAGCTCCAACCCCATTTCTGTTGACAGTTCGTTGTTGTTGTTGTGGTTGTGGTTGTCATCATCATCGTCATCAATGTCATCCTAAAGCACCTCTAGTGTAGGTCGCACACACGTCCACTAAGCAGTGGGGCCCTTGACACCTGATGTGTACAGGTCCTGCTTGGGTGGGATGAAGTTGGGGTCTTCCACATCGTCGTCTTCCTCCTCACTGACCGCGTGATGGAGGGGTGTGCTGGCACAACAACAGTTTTGGGCCGAGAATTGCTGAGCAGACAGCTGCTGTAAAGAAAATATGCTGTATATATATATAACATAGTAATATGTTGCATGAAACAAAGACCATTGACATAATATTCGTAAATATATAGTATGATTGACATAGAAATTGTAAACATCTAATAAGAAGTGAAAAATAGCATTATAAGTAATGGTGATGCCACTTATTTTATTTATATGATTCAATCAGAAAAAATAAAGAAATCACTAATATTGAATTGCTAAATCAATTTGAGCAGGTTCCCAGTAAAAATAAACACCAATATATGCCATACATGTCATATAAGTAAAATAAGATCATAAAACTTACCCAAATCACACATACATCACAATTTATAGCTTGAAACTTTCTATAAATGGGTTAAATTTCTCACTGGATCACTGCATCGTTTTATATAAACCTGTGGCAACATCCAATGCACTATTGAGTACTATTTTCCTGTTACAATGCATTATTTGTGGAAAAATCCTAAGTCTGTCTTATTAGACATTGAGGGCATATGTCCATGAATAGTCTTGCTGTCACTTGTCCAAGTTTTACAGGAACAGGGCGTATGATCAAATATGGCGTCACCATTTTTCATGCACAAATTTCACTAGTTTCTAGAAATCCAAAGTAAGTGACACCTACCTCAACACTTAACATAACTACTCACCAACTTAACAAGTCAGTTTCGTCAACTTACGTTTTCTAGTTTTGATGTTAGGACCGTGAGTGTGGAGCTGGTTAGAGGCACACAACCGCATTTCTGGAGTTTTGGGTAAAGAAGAAATTTTGAGACACTCGTGATTGGTCAGAGGCCATGATGTCACTAGCTGTGACGTAGCATGATCTCTGATGATTGGCTGGAGAAAGTCACGTGATTCTATTGTATTAAGAAAAGGCATGAGCCAGCGAAAGTCACCAAATATGGATCCAGTGTTTTTGGGACTTCCACAACTAATATAGAGTAGAAAAAACAATTAAATCAACCGTGGTTAATGACAGAAAATGGCAACCCCCCTTCTTCCTGACGCTACTAGCTAACGCTAACTGTGGCTGACATGGAGCTGTGTGACACAACAGGCTCTGGATGATTTTAGTTTTCCAACCTGTGTAGATCAAGCGACACAATACTGGCTTTTCTTGCAATTACATCGCATTCATTGCTGTCAGTCTGAACACAGCCTGAGACTTACTGCCCTCCTTCTTTTCAGCTTTATCCTGTTCTAATTGGAATGGTCTCTACAACGTAGTAGATTAGCATTTTGGTAAATGAGCTAGTTTGTTGTGGGCTGAGGTTTGGATATACAGGTGTACTGTAGGTGTTGAATTTTTTCAAACAGTAAAATTAAAGGGCATTAAACCAAAATAGTGAGCTATAAGATGCCAAAATGCCTCTGTAGAGCAAAGAGGGGCTGCAGGGTTTACAAGTGATAACTCTTTGCAGTCTGCACGTAGCCATTTCATTCATTGTTTCTGTAAAAAAGTGCCTTTCAGGGCTAAGTAAGGGGTAATGTCTAATCATGGTTAAAAAGAAAAACACTTAGCACTAGTATACAAATATAACGAGTTAAGGACGGTTTGAAATCAGAAAATCTGAATATGGACGCTTTGGCATCTTAACCTCTTTCATACTGTTACGTCCTAACACATTTCAGGGCACACAGATTTCTGGCATTTTAGACTTTTTCTATTCAATATATCATTCTTATCATCAGGTGAGGGCAGTTGTACAGCCTGCCCCCACCTGATGACGGCAGGTGTGGGTTGGAGTTTATGGGAAAAAGCCTCATCTTTTGCCTCCAACGATTTATCACGATTCAGTGTCTGACTGAGCCGACCAATGACTAAAGGACTGACTCCACCCCTCCACACACACTTCCTTCACTCCCTTTGACATTCACTCTGCGCTCCAACTCCATCAGGTCCCAGCTCTGAGAAAATTTGCATGTCTTTGAATGTGACGCTTGGAAAAAAAGAGTAGGGAAGAAGGAAGAGAAGAAAAAGGGAGACGGAGAGGCCGGCAGAGGAAGAAGGAGGAGGAGGAGGGGAGGGGAGAAGAAAAGGGGGAATTTGGGTGGGGTTTGTGTGTGTGTGTGTGTGTGTGTGTGTGTGTGTGTGTGTGTGTGTGTGTTTGGGGGTTGGGGAGGGGTGCCTAGACACTAGATTAAATTTTGCCGTCTAGAAAATGAGAAAAAAGGCCCCCTCTATCTCCGGGAGTCTACTGGGGAGATCTTTATTCTGATTCTTGTTAGAATTGTTTATCACTGTGACAGAGCAGGCCAGGGTGGAGATAAAGGCAGTGCTCCATCACAGCATTGACAGTGGTAGGACACGCGCTGGAATGAAAGGAGCCAGGGAAATATTATTAATAGATGCTGACTTGATTTGCCTCGATTGCACGTCAAGAAGTGGGGGCCACGGCTTGATTGCAGCCCTATGAAGTTCTGTCCAAAAGGGAAGCTATTTTTCATTAAATGATAGAAGTCTCCCCTCTCTCTGTCTTCCCCTTATTTTCTGCTGCTGCTCCCCCTTATGCGTTGCTTTCCAAGGAGCTGATAACTTATGCAGTTTATTCTAGGCATGCTGATTTGTGTCAGTGCAGCAAAGAGGAAAAGGAGAGGATTGAGGGATAGAGGAAAAATTGGATAAAAAAAAATGGGACTTGTCTTACCTTTTACAATGCAGCCTATCTTGCTGGTGTAATACTAGTTTTTGGTAAAACGTTAAAACCCCGGCTTTCACAATCGGCCTATCACCACCATCTATACAACTATGCAGAGCTGCAGCTACCGCAATCCCCCAAAGAGGCGCCTGCAAAAACTCTCCTCCATCCCTCATCCCTCTCTCCCAACAACAGATAAAACACAAGTATATAAAATGTGATTACACAGGCAACATGTTCATAGGCACTGATACGCCAGGGCGCACTTTATTTTTAGAGTGTTGCATTACTAATGGATATACAGGAAGATGAGGATTTACACCCACCCACGTACAATGCAGGCAGATATGAGCAAGCAGAGTCTATGTATCGCATTTACGTGCAAAGCATCAAACCGGAAAACACACACACACACACACACATTTACCCAAAAAGGGGTAAAGATGAGAAAAAAGCATTGATTCACAGGGGCTTTTTGTGTCGGGTAAAAACTTCGAGCACAGAATGGAGCAGCTACATTGGAAGTCTGCTGATGAGAGAGTGTGTGTGTGTGTGTGTGTGTGTGTGTACGTGTGTTTAAAAAAAAAAAAAAATCAGGCTGAAGGAACACCCAAACCAAAAGAGAAGACACCTTTAACCAGGTGCTGATGGACTGCCGGGCCAAATGATGAGTGTATGTTTACCTGTGTGAGTATGTGTGTGTGTGTGTGTGTGTGTGAAGCAGAGACAGATGGAGAAGGCTGAAGCAGGGTGAGTGTCTGCAAGACTCTTTTTTTTTTCTTTTCCCCCCAACTTCGGAGCTTTGGTACAAGATTAAAAAAATCACCACACCTTCATTCCTCACTGTTTGCCTAGAACTCTTTTCTTCTTTCTCTACCTCTTGCTTCTGCGTGTGTAATTAGGTCCGCTGCAGTTAATTTATGCACTGATATCTCCCGTTGCTGCCAATCCTGTAAAAATCCTGAAAAATATTGTGAGGGGTTTCTTTAATTGGATTCTGTTGGCAGCACACTCTTTCACCGCTAACATTTACCGTATGAAATTTTTAGATGGCAAATATTTTCTCAAGTGAATTATATGTGATTGTATTTTTCCCCTGCACATGTGACATTTGCTGATATTTTCAGGTTATTTTCAACAATGGATGCTTATCAAAGAATTTTTATTTTATCATCTGGACATTTTATTTTTTCTGCAGGTAGATATGAGGAATAAAAGATTGTGCTGATGAAATTGGACAGAAAAAAAGTTAAATGTCAGAATGTTTTGTATTTTTTTAAATTCAGTTATTCTGTTAGGATAATAAAATGCCATTAAAAAGCATTGATGTGTAATGTTTTGAGCTGAATGTGTCTTCATCTGTGCGTATGTGCAGAAAAGTGGGATGTCATTTAGCCCATTAATATTTGAACTTATTCACTGAGAGCTCAAATTGACTTGTTCTGTTAACTGGGGTCAACAATTTCAAATGAGCTATTAATCGACTGCTGGAAGTGACTAATCTTGGAGTGCAATTCGAGAGCCTCTTTAGGTGTGACTTTCTCTCTCATGCACCCTAATAGCTCTCCGAATATATATGAGAATACTATTAATTACGCCACTTATGCCGCACCCTGCGCTCCAAGGACCTTAACTTATTTTCTCATCCGATCCTTTGAAGTGGGTGATGACTTCCATTCCCAGGGACAATGGACAAATAATCATTAAATGTCTCATTCAATTTTTCCTGGTATCGTTTTTTCCAGTTTCTCTCTCTCCTCCTTTCTCTCCCTCTGAAATATGTCTTGCTAAATTGCTGCAGACACATTTATCTGTTTGGTTTTCTGTAAAATATTTGATGCTCCTTCCATTAAATTTGACAGTGTGTGTGTGTGTGCGTGTGTGTGTGTGTTTTCAGGCTTTGCGAGATGTAGAATATTTCTCTCTTATTAATAAAGAAATTAAAGAACTGAAATTCATTG
>JAPQLA010000007.1:22316222-22329709 GCA_029822935.1 Naso vlamingii | reverse complement strand
CCGTTTGTTTCTAGGTGTTGTACAGAGTTCGCTTCGACGTGAGAAAAAAGGTAAACAAACAGCTAAAAACATGCGGTAACAGGGAGATGTGATGAGCAATTAGTGAGGTCGCAAAAGAGTTAACGCTACATCCATGCACTAACTCTGGGATTGAGGTTGCATGTGCGCTCCGGAACAGCTCCGCTGTGCGTTTGCTCCGTGCTAAACTATCAAAACCCACCGGCTGCGTTTCAGAACATGTCACAACAATGTTGGACAAAAAGGGAAAAGCAAAGGGATGAAATATAGACAGTAATGTTGGCATGGGAACGCGAACCGGGATGGATTCTGATGATGACACAGCTATCTGACAGTCAAATATAAATACTCAAATACCGAGACAGAAAACTAAAAGCAGGCCTTGTTTGTTTAATAAATTAATTTTGTGAAAATCAGCATTATCTTCTAGTATCTTTTATTCACCATAAAAATTTAGAAAGTAGACTATTACTTGATGATTTGCTGATACCACCTACCTGATCCACACGCCAACAGGTGAATACGGGGAGCTTTGGCGATTATTTTTTCTACATAAAGCACTGATCAAATCAACTTTACTTATATAACACTTTACACGCAATACGGTTGAACCAAAGTGCCTTACACTACGTGAAACAAAACAAACAAACAAACAAACAGCAAAGAGGAAAGAAAGAGACAGAAAAAGACCAGTTGCCACAACACTTCGTCTTGAATTTTGGGACAAACAGAAGTTTTGCATTTGATGACCTTAAGTTTATGACAGTGTGGTGGGGGACAGGAGCAGTGTTGGGCAGCGTTACTTTTGGAAGTAACTTATTACACTACAACATTACTGCCAACAAAAAGTCATTTGCCACGTTACAGCATTACATACTGAGAAAAGTAACTTGTTATAGTACTCTTGTGTTACCAAAAATAAAAAACCCCTTGCCTTTCCTCGCACACATTATATTATCTATATGATTCACATCTACCTTAATATGTAGCCCATTGATTCTCCCGACATTTAATGGCAATATTCTAAGACACAAAATCTAATGGCAACATTTCTTTCACAACACTTTATTCATGTTTTATGTTTACAAAACATAACAAGAAAAGTCCGCACACTGTAGCTCCCTTGATGTGCGGATTAGTACATCGACAAAATGAGTGACGTTTCGAGCCTCATGCGCTCATGTTTACTGTTAAACATGCCATCGAGTGGTTAGGAGTGCTGGCCCTTGTGTCATTACAGTTATATTAATACCAGCTCACTCCCTGAGCTGTTGGGTCCGTGTACTGAAGCATAATCTGTCTGCTGCAGACATGTGCAGTGACACAGCCAGGTGCCTGCCTGAATGCCAAAAAATATGAGAGAAACAGAATGGTGCAAATTCGTGGCGGATTTTCTTTTCTTGTGGCAAAAAGGTACAGGAATAAACCACTGAAAAAAGAATAATAACAGCAAAGGATTACTTTGTTGAAAACTTAACTAAATAACTGATTACTTTAATTGCGGACGTAACATGTTTCATTACTCATTACATCAAAAAAGTAATCCAAGTACTTTACCACATTACCCCCAACACTGGACAGGAGTTCAGAGATGTATGATGGGGTAGACCCATGACATGACTTTTAAACAACATTTTGAAATGAGTTCTGTAGTAAACCGGACGTCGGTTAAAGGAAGCAAGGAAACACAATGTGACATGTTACGTGTTGTGTCCTGAAAATATGTGAACAAGCATACTGAATAACACATAGGGCCAGATCCACAAAGAATCGATTGGACCTGTTAATAGCAGATTTGCACAGAATTAGCACACACACAATCTACCCTGTTTTTGCACCCTATAAACAAAAGAATATGCACTAATCATATTCCTGGGCTAACACACCCACAGCGTTTTACAGCTGAGTGCAATTTGCCCTCTTGTTTCATCAAATAGAGTAAGCAGATATTTCACAGTGTTTCAGTCTTTTTTCCATATTTCAGAACACAGACTGGTTCATAACAGAAACGTGTGCAAAAAACTAAATTTTGCAGAAAGCGTCAGTTTTGTTTTTTGCACACAGTTGGCTGTCTCGCAATTGACTCCAGCATCTCACAGCAGTTGACACTATACATAAGTTTCCAGAATTAGAAAAGTCTGTGCCCTTTAACGCACAGTGCTGTTGTTGTTTCATCAAGAGGATCAGCTAGGATTTGATGGTAATTAATGTTCTTTATTCTGCTTCACATCCTCACAGGTCGGCTGTGATTTTGCTCTTTGTTGGTATTGTTGGCATACATCAAGGTTGGTGCAGGCCAATCAGCATCTCCTGAAGAGGGTCTAGTGCCAGCTACGACATGGTTTTAGGTGTACCGAACAATGGCGGCAGTTCCTGTTTAGGAGGTTAGTGAAGATACTGCCACAGCATCAGTTTTGTCAGAACTGGAGATTATTTCTTTATTGAAAGAAGCGCAAAGAACGACACTGAGGGCTGACTTCGATAAGTTTGATTTAACAAGTGGCTCTGCCAGTAGGTTTGTTGATCTGATTGGTTCAAGTTAGTCTGCGACAGAAAGTGACAGATGGGTGGTTTATCAAGCAGGGTTGGCATACATCGATTACATAACTTGATCATTGGCCAAACTGTCTTTTTTCATATTTTAATAGACATAAAAGCCATTTTGTTCATTCTTGTGTATCAGTGGTATGGCCCATGATCACTGAATTTTTAAAAAAAAGTACAAAAAAACGTAAAATACCAGTTATCAGTACTTAGTTATACAACAATTGTAAACTTAAGGTGTCGCTCAGTGGAGTAGCAGAACAGGGTTGTGCCACAAAGCACCGTAGTCTAATCACGTGACGAGAGGAGAGTTTACCAATAATGGTGATGATGGCAGGGGATCTGGTTTTAAGGCAAAAACTAAAAGCGCCTATTTGGCAATATTTTTGATTTAAACCCAATGCTAACAGGGAACCTCATAACATAAACAAGACCACCTGTCAACTTTGTACGATGAAGATGGCAGCAATAGGTAACACTTCTGATTTACACACAAACACCTCCAAGTGCACCACAAAAGTGAAGCTGCCAAAATGGTGCCCGCAGCAAAATCACAACCAAGGAGGCCAGATGCACAATCATCCATAAGTGGTGCGTTTTTCAGATGCACAAAATGCACTGATAAAGTGACTAAAAATTTCTGCAAAGAGATGGTGTCTTTCAACACAGTTTTTAAAAAAGTTGTTTAAAGACCTAATTACAACACTCAACTGTCAGTATGAGGTGTCAGGGTGGACAAATTTCTCTTCAACAGCCATCCTACGTACCTACACCTGTGTCAGGAGTGAGCTGCAACAGGACATCTCAATAGTTGAGAATTTTCCCCTCACAACACTTGGACTTGTGGTCCAGCACAAAAATGACACCATACATGCTACTGTTTTATTGACCCAGAAAGGACCTAGAAAGGTTTTAAAAATGCCTCTGACCAAGCTTTTTGCCAGAGGAACACACCACTGATAACTTGGCCAGTGCCTTGCAGGCGGCTCTGTAGGAACGGGGATTAAACGTTTGTAATATGTTCTGTCTCATGACCAACAGTGAAGCCAACATAAAGCAGTTGTTCATAACTAAGACTGGCCCTAGTTAAGCTGCTTTGGGCACAAGGTGAACCCCGCTGTGTCCAACACCATAGCGAAAACGGAAAAAGGGTGCACGGACTGTACCTGGGCAGTTTGCCAAATGATTAACAGCATGTTCTGTCACAGCTGGAGAACCAGACATAGGCTGCAGAAAGCCCAGGTCAAGCTTGGCCTCCAAGGGCACTCGCTGGTGGTGGTAAGTTCTTTATCAGGTAATAGTAGTTTTGGGACAAAAGTATTATACATAAATACAAACAAATAAGCTGCAAAAAAAAAAACAAAAATTGCAAGTGAAAAAAAATATTCCTGGACTGACATCACCATTCAGGTTTTTTTAAAACATTTGGGAGTGACTTTTTTTGCACTGGCGAGACTTAATAACATCCAGGACTACTGGAGAAGAAATACAGTTTTCAGCCAGGTGTTTCCTTCCAGTGTGATTGGACATGACGGGTATCAGGTCACATAATGGAACATTCACACGAGTGACTCTGACGAAGATGCTGAAAATGACAGAAGGAAGGGGACACCAGCTCATGACCGCCTGTTCTGACTGAAGCCCCTCATGGACACCATCGAAGAGGCATGCAGTGCCTTTTGCCACGCCCGGCAGAACCTTTCAATTGGTGAGATAATGGTGGCTACAAAGACCCACACCAGCATGACACAGTAGACAGAGCAAACTAAGTGGGGCGTCAGTTTTTTTGTTTTGGCTGACAGCAGCAATGGCTTAACTCTTAACTTCAACGTTTACAAAGGAAAAACAGTTTGCTTCAGGTGTAGGATTGGCATACGACTCAGTAATATCCCTGATACACAGTGCACACCTGGGCAGTGGCTATAATCTGTATGTGGACAATTTCTACACCATTCCAAAGGATCTTCAAGGATCTTTACAGCCTAAACATTGGAGCATGTGGCATATACAGAGACAATCATGAACGTCCTTGAAATAAAGATCCTAGAGGCTCCATCAGCTGGATCCGTGAGGGCCCTCTGGTGTTTATGAAGTGGACAGATACCACAAGGTCTTTGTCTGCTCATCAATACACCAGGCATTCTCCTGACAAACAGTGCAGAGAAGAGTAAAAGGTGAGGATGGCAGCTACAGCACCAAATCCATTCCATGCCCGATCCCTGTCATGGAGTACAACAAGAACATGGGAGGTGTTGATTTGTCAGATCAGCTGTTTCAATATCACTCAGTCCACTACAAAAAATGCGGTGGTACAGGACATTGTTTTCCCACTTTTTGGATATTGCTAGGGTTAGGGTTAGATTAGAAGATTGCTCACTCAAAAAGATCTTAGAGTAACCATTGCTGAGTGCTTGAAATCAATAAAAATCTTTCAATTTGCGTTTTATTTTTTCTTTTGTGTGTAGAGTCCCATAACTATTTTTACATTCATGTGACATTCATGTGACAGCACAAATATTTTTAAAGCCCAGGTTGTTCTGAAACAGTAGCTTAAATATCGACGGTGCAACCAGTGCAGCTGCACCGGGGCCCAGACGCCGTCAGGGGCCCATGAAGGATGAAAAAAAAAAAAAGCAGCTGTCCAGCAGGGCTCTCAAATGTAACGCATTGAGCGTGACAGTCACAGTCTTTTGTCACGCACTCCCGCCACACATTGTATTTCTCACGCTGAAAAAAATATATAATAATATAATATATAATAGTGTAACTGCAGGACGACTGGCCGAAACCAGTGTGGCCAACTGTCTGACTTTTTTACCCTGAACACACCTGTAGCTCTCGAGACCTGTCAATCATGATGAGTCGCGATGACGTGACGTCAGTTGTTTATCCTTTCAGTAAGAAAAAAAGGAACTGGATGAAAGTTGACAGAGGGTAGCATAATGTTTAGCAAGCCTAAACATTACGCACAAAAGAGGAAGGAAAGAAAGGAACAGGATGAGGGTAGAGCTAAAATGATGAAATTAGATACATTTTTTACTCCAACCCAGGCAACCCAGGCAAAAGCTAGCATCCCGCCGGAGGCTAGCGGTAACTTGCCAGCTAGCTCCACAAATGAAGCGGCTGCAGCATTGACCCTACCGCCACGTCCCGCTTCTCCGGGCGGCCAGAAGGAGACTTCCCCGCCACCGCAGCCTCAGAGGTCAGAGTTGGCGGACTCGGCTTTGCCCACCAGTGGACCTGTTGCAGAGATTACTCTGCCCACAGATCGAGGACTCTATGATATTGCTCTGCCTCCCGACACCAAGACAAAAAGCTACATAATAGCAACTGGTTCATGTAGGCCTACCGGACCATTCCCCAGAGACAAAAGGCAAGGAAACAGGTGTTTTACTACACCACCACTACCAAGGCAGGTATCAAACTCCCGCGAACAATGCCTGTGTTATTCGCCTACACTAGACTGTGCCTATTGTGAGCCGTGCTGGCTGTTTGCAGACTGAAGTGCACCTTTCTACAGTGATGTGTGGGCCAAAGGAGTGCAAGACTAGCAACACTTATCCGCGAGGATTGACTCGCATGCAGAATCTCAGGTTCATACCGGAGCGTGTGTCACGTATGAACAGTGGAGGAGAAACGGGAGAATTGATGCTAACATGGAGAGAGACGCAAGAAATGCTGCCAATTACTGGAGACAGGTACTCGAGCGCATCATCAATGTAACAGTTACTTTAGCCACTTGTAACTTGTCTTTTAGAAGACACAGGGAGATAACTGGGGGGTCTAACAGCGGGAACTTTCTCAATGTAATACAGTTGTTGGCACATTATGATCTGGTTCTGAAAGAACTTCTTGAGCGACCACAAGGCTCTGTAAAATACTTGAGTCCCGCTGTTCAAAACGAGATCATCTATATTATTGCAAAACGGGTGCAGTGCGACATTCAAGAGGAAATAAACAGTGCTCCATTTTTCTGTTATTATGGACACCACCCAAGATGTTTCAAAAAGAGACCAGCTGAGCCAGGTTTATAGGTATGTGACTATCCAGAGGGATGAAAACAACAACGCCAAAGATATCCTGATAAACGAGGCTTTTCCAGGTTTCGAGGAAATGGTGGATACATCAGCCTGTGAGCTGCAGAAGAAAATTCTGGACAGCATACGGAGTAACGGATTTGACCTGAGCAAGTGTCGGGGGCAAGGATATAATCGCAGCTAACATGAGTGGAGTATATTCAGGTGTGCAGGCCAGGATCATGGAGATGGAGCCACTTGCCAAATATGTGCACTGTGCTGCACACAACCTGAATCTGACACTGAATGACTCTGTAAAAAATATAGCAGAGATGTGCCGATTTTATGACACTGTTGAGAGTCTTTATACTTTTTTTGGCCAAAGTATTCAGAGATGGTCACTCCTTTCTGGTATAATTTCATCTGAACTCTCAGAGCATGGCAACGTTACTCTAAAACGTCTCTGCCCCACCCGATGGTCCTCAAGGTATGATGCCCTAGCTGCCCTGAGGTACCGTTACGCAGATGTCATGAAAGCTTTAACTAAAATCACCCTCCTCAGCGAAAAAAGAGAGGAACGGGATGAAGCTAGAGCCCTAAAAAAACAAATGGAAAATTTCTGCTTTATTTTCCTAGTCATACAGCAAACAAAAATCCTGGAAAACATGAATGCAGTGTCAAAGATGTTGCAGGCAAAAGATGTCAACATCCAAAAAGCAGTCGGTCTCCTCGCAAACATAATTCAGACCCTCTCTGCATACCGACATGACTTTGACCAGGTCAAGCACACCACTCAAAATCTAGCGGCAAAATGGGGAGCACAGAGCGAGTTCATGGAAATGCGCAAAAGAAGAGTGAAACACCACTTCGATGAACTCTGTGAAGATGAAAGGCTTAGTGATGGTGAAAGCTATTTCAGAATAAATGTCTTCAATGCCAGCCTGGACATCATTATCAGCCAGCTTTCACAGAGGTTCATTTCTATGCGTGAAACTAACGAGGTGTTCCACGCTATCCACCCGGGTACACTGAACAAAGTGCAGGATGACGAACTTCACCAGGATGCACGGCGCCTCGCGGACCACTACAGCAGGGATTTATCCTCAAATTTCCCCAACCAACTCCTTTCATTTAGAGCCTGCTTTAAGTCTGAAATAGCAAAAGAGCCAACTGTGAAGGATCTGGCTAAGATGCTAATTGTGGAAAACAGCACCATGGCAGCATCATTTACTGATGTTTGCACTGCATTACTGTTATACCTCACCATACCTGTCACTGTCGCCACTGCAGAACGCTCATTCTCCAAGCTCAGGTTGATAAAGACTTATTTAAGGAGCAGCATGGGACAAGAAAGACTCAGTGGACTGGCCTTACTCTCTGTTGAGAACAGCAGAGCGAGGACTTTGGACCTGAGCAGCGTCGTAAATGACTTTGCTGAGCGCAAGGCCCGTAAGATGAGCTTCTAATGAGTGAGTACAGCTTCTCTCTGTTATGAAGTGGAATTAGAGGGCATATGTATGTATGGCAATGTACTTGTAACCTCATATGTTGGAAAAATATGCACCTAGAAAATGAAAATCATTCTTTATTGGATTTGATCTATTACATACAATCCTATAGTTCACGTAGTTTGAGCTCAGGTCGGGGCAGGCTGTTAGATAAGTGCTGATATGGAGATTCGGCCGCTGTCCGTGGTGCTGGTTTGCAGGACGAGTGTGTGGCCAGTCACCTGTAACGTTAGCCTGCAAGGTGACAATAGCAGTTCTCTTGAGTGGCTGTGCGTGTGTGTGTGCGCGCGCGTGTGCAGTGCACGTGAGCGTGCGCTTGTGTTTAGGGCGGGTTCGGGGGGCACAAAAAAAATATTTGCACCGGGGCCTATCACCATGATGTTACACTACTGTTTTGAAATAAAGAGTGTTAATGGCCTGACTGTGCATCACAGGGATGATGTTTCACTTTATTAGACAATAAATCCAGGCGAGACAAAATGCCTAAAAAATAGCTTAGCTCTCCTAGTTAAACCATGTGTAAAAAATCTGGGAATCATATTTGACGATGAATTTTAAATTGACAAATAATTACCGCTGTCAAAGCCAGTTTCTATCAGCTCAGGGTCCTTAGGCACCAACTTTTTACGACCAACTTTGAGCAAGTGATTTGTGCTTTTTATTTAGCCTAAGTTGGACTGCGGCAAAAGTCTAGCCTGGGCCCAGACCAGAGACTTCGCCCACTCCACTGAGTGAACTTGATTCTGTTAATCTTGCATTGAAAAGGCAACTATCTTATGAGCACCGGGGAGCATTAAAGGACCAAAGGCACTTAATGTGAAAGTATGATGTGTCATTAATATTTTTTAAAAATGCCGATTTTATCCGATGTGGAAAAGTAACACCAGTCTGTTTGTACTGATGCTTTGTGCGGCTCTGCTGTTGGGAGTCAGCGTCCGTCCCGGTCCGTCCTCAGCAGCAAGAAGGCAGAGGACCGCAGTAGGTCCTGTGTCAACCCGTGCTGATAATGTGATGCGATCTAAAGCAGATGTGTTTGTTTCCTTCCACAATGCATGGTTGGTCCGAATCTCAATCACAACACAAAATAACAACATCTATGTGATTATATAACATCTTGCATCTTGCTTAGACAGACCTCTTTCCATACACACTCCACAGTAGACGAAACAACCCCCTGGCAATGAATGGACCATTCCTGCAGATTACGTCGGAAAAGGCAAAGACCAATGAGAAAAAGTTAGGGAGAATTGCTCAAAGTGGAGGCAATGACAGACCCAGAGAATAAAGTCCACTCAGTGGAGTGGGCGGAGTCTGTGGTCTGGGCCCTGGCTGGCAAAAGCCTGTACTCCCGCATCAACCAGTCCCTGATCTCCTGACTGCAGCTGGTCCAAAATGCTGCCCCCAGGCTCCGAACAGGCACACATAAACATGACCATATCACTCCCATTCTGGCATCTCTACACTTCCTGTCTTCCCTGTTAGCTTTAGAACTGATTTTAAGATTTTACAGTTTGTATTTAAATCGCAAAATGGGTTAGCCACCCCCCTTATCTCTAAGATCTTATATCTTTGCACACTCCCTCAAGATCACTGCAGTCAGTAGACCAGATGCCCCTGCCTGTCCCATGGACCCGGGTAAGACACAAAGGAGATCGGGCCTTTACTGTAGCTGCTCTGAAATTGTGAAACAGCCTGCCACCCCATCAGGGCCTCTCCAACACTAGACACTTTCAAAGCCTGTTTAAAAAACATTTTTATGCCTTGGCTTTTAAACCAGGCATAGTGTTGACATTTGCTTTTACTTTGTGTTCTCCTTTAATTTCATTTGTTTGTTTTGTTGGTTTTGTTGGTTTCCACATATACGTAAAATACAGACAACATACACATAGACAATGAAAGATGTTACGGAGAGGTTAAAAAAAATTCTCAGAGGGGCTTAATCTTGGCCTTTCCCAATACATGTGCTTTTTTATTTATTTTATTTCAGTGTTTTATTTTGACCTGTTTCCTAAATTGAACAGCACTTCAGTCAACATCTGTTTTTGTTTTGTTTTTTAAAAGATATTTTCAGGCTTTTTTTGACAGAAAAGCAGAGAAGTGGACATATGCAGCAAAGGGACGAAGGATGGAAATTGAACCCGAAGCTGCTATAGCGAGGACACAGCTCCTACACATGGGACGCCCACTCCACCGACTGAGCTACAAGGATACCTCACCTCTGTTGTTGTTAAGTGCTTGAGTTAAATTGACTTGACTGTTTCACAACTGCGGAGGAGGTTGCATTGCTGTCTTACACCGGTGCAAATGCCATTTTCGCTGCGTCCACAAGATAGCAAATGCAGTTGAGCCTATTCTGTCCACCAATGGACGGGACATCTAAAATAAAGGCAAAATACAGGCATGGACCGGCGCAAAATACACTCTTATGTGAGTGTGTGAGTGTGTGTGTGTGTGCCTCAGCCGCATTTTCTATCTTTGCTATCTTGTGCAGACAGACCGTTTGCGTTTGCGATTTGACCAGGTTTCAGCCGTTCTAAGGCACAAATAGTTTTCAATTACAATGAACAGTGCACATGTTAGCAATGCTCCACCTTCATTTTGTCTTCATTTTTAGATCTCCCGCCCATTGAGGGACAGACTAGGCACAATTTGTTATCTTGCAGACATGGCAAAAATGGCATTTGCGCTGGTGTAAGATACGTAGCAATGCCACCGGCGCCATCTGGGTGTAAGATTGGGCCCCTAGCGTCATTAATGCTTCTCCTATTCTCTTCTGTCTCTTTCCTGTTTTAACCTCCTGCCCATTTCAAACAAAAGCAGCTGCTTCCAGTGGTGAGATCAATCTGATGCCATTTTCTTTCTCACTGGATTCTGACTGGGTTACAAAGCCAGCATTTCATTGATGAAGATGAAACCTTCTATTTAGCAGTGCAACACTAAACCAAACAAGCTTTCACTATTTTCACCTCCATTTTTCCGACACCTTCCATCCCCACCACAACCACTCATAGACATAGAAATGCAAATTTTCCTCCACCTTTTTTAAAATTATTTTTACCTCTTGGATGCCAGTGAGAATAGGAGGGGATCCAGAGTTTCTTCAAAAAGCATGACTACTGGTTGATTTAAACCCTCCATCTCACCCTCTTCTACAAAAACATGACGGCTCTCCTTCCTCTCTTCTCTCCTATTTCCAAAGCTTAACTTCATTGTCTCAAGCCCCACTCCGCTTTCATCTTAAGACAAAGATTTATGTAAATCTTTGGGCCGGGCGTTAATGCCGAGCGCATGTGAAAAATAGCATCCTTAAATCGTGGCATTGTTGTTGAAAATGACAAGGCAGGCCCGTTAATCCTACAATGCGATCATCCAAATGTGTCATAATGCTGTGTGTAGGCAGGCGAATCTGAATATCAAAAAGACGCCACTCACCTCTTATAGGGCGCCTTCAGTACTTTCATCAAAAATGCTACTTCCTTCTTCAATTTTTCTCTTTCTGTCTCTCCCTTTTAAGAACTCACAATGTTTGTCACTTTGCTGGCATTAAAAAAGGAATAAAACACAAAATGCTACAATCACAGGTTTGTTACAGAGCAGAAATCACCAACGATTTAGTTTTCTCTTTATTGTTCTGCTTGTTTTCATCTGCACATGAAAGCTTTGATTCATTCAGTTAATAACAACCAACTACATCTGTGTAATTGTCCAAATGGCAGCATTTGTGAGGCGAAATAAATCAGTGGCTTCTGCTTTGTCACCAAGATGTATTTATTTCAGAAACAGCTGCTTTATGAGTGAACAAAATGAAGATCTAAAGAGAAAAAAAGGGTTCAGCAAGTCACTGTGAAGAGCATGTGCAGTACATTAGCCTCTATTTCTTGATTTTATATCCTCAGAGGAGGCAAAGCCTGTGTTTCCTCTTAAGCTGGGCACACACTGTACGATTTTATATATGTTTTGTTTAATTACAACTAACACTGTACAAGTAAATCAGGCACGATGTAAAGCCAAAGCTCACAATTTAGGAGCTCACACTGTACGGTCCGATTGTCAGCAACGACCTGAGTGCTCAAACTGTAAAAATGGCCCATCGGTCCTCACAGACCGTTCTGGCTATTGACAATTGTCAACAAAGATTTCAAAACTCAGAGGCAGGTTTGTTTACCATCAACAATACTAACAAATGCAGAAGTGCACTGCCTAAATAATTTGTGCTGTCCTGTTTGCCAAAACCTCTAAAAAACAAAAAGATGTGCCAGGCTGGTGTAAGTACCAGATGTGCTTAGCCTGCCAGATCGGTTCAGAGTCCTGCGCGTACAGAGAACGTAACGCATTAACTCACAAATGATCTCACATGAATAATTTATTTCAACCCAAACCATGATATTTCTTCAACCCTAACTGCGTGTTTTTGTCTATAAAATTAGCAGATCTTTAACACATCGTTGTCACATCATTACTGACATAATAAAGTTGTACCAACTGCACAAACAACTCGTACGAATATCGCAAGAGTTTCACAAATCGTATTACTGTCATACACTTGTGTACTTTACGTTGGAGAGATCACTGTGCTCAATAAACAGCTTAACAATTGTTATTGCGTCAACAAAATATGGATACTAAGGTTACAAAATGCTTCATATAATAAGAAGCAAGAAAGTGCTGGTTGATTAAAACAAAGATTGCGTTAGCATGCTAACATGCTAATTATGTATATCATGGTAGCACGCTAACGTGCTAATTATAAAGAGTGCATTAACATGCTAACACACATTGTTTAGCATTAACATGCTAGTGTTATGAGCAGATGAAACATTCATTTTTAAAGTTTAAGTTTGTCTTGTAGTTGGTGGACTGCTTGCGCATGTGCAGATCGGACGGGGTGCTGAAACCAATAACCAGTCATAACACGAGACGGCCGTACAGCCAATCACAATGTGTTACATGGTCTGTAATTGCAGGAACCCAAAGCCGATCTGGCAGGCCAAGCACATCTGGTACCTACACCGGCACATATGGACTCGCAGATGGCTTGGAATACGTGGACAGTAACGTTATGGCTTGTCCATTTTGCAGAGAGAATTGGAGGTAAGTCAACTACTTTAACTGTTGTTAACTTGATAGCTAACACTATAGCTAAGCTCTGATTACTGTGCTCCTTTACATTGTCTTCCTTGTTGTGTGCCTGTCGCCATGGCATTTACAAACTTTGCCACTTGACGCAGGCGCATTGAGGAAAAACTGATGTTGGTGAATCAAGTTATTGCTCTGCTTCACCTGTGTGAGAGCCTGAGTCGGCTGACCAAAATTTCTGATATTTAAGAAAATATCTGTCTGATGGTCATTCCAGAGCAGATAATCGGCCATCACTCCCCTCTGTACACTGCACAGAAATGAC
>JAPQLA010000007.1:22276634-22288120 GCA_029822935.1 Naso vlamingii | reverse complement strand
CTCTCTCTCTCTCTCTCTCTCTCTCAAACAACCTTTTAAATGATTTGGATGGATGCGGGGAAAAAAAACGCAGACAATCGAAACTGTTTCGGGAAAAATAATGACGGACAAAAGTTCCGAAGTCAGTGTATAAATATGACTGATACTACATGAGATTGTTTTTTTTTGTGTGTTTTTTTTTGTTTGGTTTTTTTTTGCGTTTTACGTACAATTTCAGCCAAAAAAAAACCAAACTCAGTGTGCAAAGGCCTTCATTCATGCTTCGCACAGAAACACAACGATTGAAGTTAAGACAGGCTGAATGAGAGTGACCCAAGTTGGGAACAGTCGTATGTTCTTCGCAGTAAAAACTTCCACAAAACTAAAGATGAACCAACATCAACCCAAAAGGGGAAACCAGGCCAAAATATCAACGTTTTTCAAATGCTTACCTACTCCATCTGCCGTCAACCAACCTGCCGCTACCCAACCTGAACCTGGAAGTAGTGGTGAGGATGCTGTAAGCAACTCTGCTTGTGAGGGGAGCTCTTAACACTGACAGGCACAAAAAGACAGATCACATTTAAAATATTTTGCCTGCCCTGCCACCTAATCGGTTGACCTACCTTGAATTTAAAAATTCACAATAGACAGAATGAACAGCACAACAATTCTGGTGTCATCTTATCAAGTATCAACATTTTGTTTTGTTCTGTTTAAATCCCTAATAACTCTGATTTACTCAAAATTTGTGGTTCCTTAGGATTAGCAATTAAAATGCCCTGAAAACTTGTAGTTTCTGGGATTCCTTTATGCCCTCTACCGTTTGTCATGATTTATAAGTTGTGTGTTTTTGCAGAGAGAGAAAGACAATCACAGCAGCATTTTAAACCCCTTATAGTAAGTGGTAATGGGTGTAAAAATGCTTCTACTTTCCTCCTTTTTTTGTCTGTCAGAACTTTTATGCTTCTCTCTCTCTCTCTCTCACACACACACACACACACACACACACACAAATACACACAAGCATGTGGCTCGTGCTAGTGTTTGGATCCCAGCCTGTTCCACTTCTCATTAGACTCAGACCTGACTATTTAGGTCAAGGCGAGATCCGCGGCTGGATGCGCGCTGCATGTCTCTGTGTGTATGAGTGCTTTGTCTGGCTGTTGTGGTCAAGCTCAAATCAAGCTCCTCTGAATTCACTGATCTAATTTCCCTCACTAGACTTCCCACTAAAGCCAGACAGACTGCTATGCTGTGCAGGCAGCCAAAACGGGAGGCCTGCTATGGGCCAAGGTCTGCTGGCGGCAGGTCGCACATTATCCACCGACCAATCACAGCTTTTGCAGGTGATGAAAGAATTTCAGATCCTGTGATTGTTGTGGAAGCCTGCATGGACGCTTTTAGTTCAGCAGTGTACCTGTAACTTGATTTGTTGTTGTGACTGAGTTAAAAACGTTCTTATCTTGATAAATACATTCATATGTCCAATAAAGAAACACAAGTATCCAGTGGATTAAATTGCAGAACAGTACAGTATGATCTACTTAGGACAATATGGGCCTCTTGTCATGGTGACTCTGGCCTGCACGTTCTGGCCTAGTACCGCAGGTTGGGACACTGATGTAGTTGATAAAAACACTTTGGAGATGACCTGATCTGTTCTGTCTAACTTTGTGTGGTATCACTCAAAAGTAGACTCAAAGCATATTCTTTGCTGAGCTGACAGAGAGAATGATCATGATCGGCCCCTTAGACACCTCTGAGACACACTGTGGCGCAGCCGGTGGGACCATGAGCATTTACTATTTACTTATAGCCGCCTTTTACTAGCGTGCTCATGGCACAGCCGGAACGTGGCGTACACGCATCTGGTGTAATCTAGCTGTTAGACAAGAAGAGAGATTACATTGCGGCTACCAACCTGCAATTTCCTTCCAGGTATGCTGAAAGCTTTAATGTAATGCCAAATGGGCAAATCCTTTTATTGGCTATTTGTGTTACTAAATGGGCCAAAAAATTTTGCTGTGCCGCATGCACCAAAGGTTGTGTAAAAAAAACAAACATCCTTTTTGTTGTCATTTTGATCATCATGGTGGTAAAAATCCCACAATAATCTTTTATTACCTCTCATTTTATTGTTATTATTATAATAATGAGACGTAACATTAACTAGCATTTCATTATCAAATACAACTCAGTGAAAATGAGGATGCACTCATTCCACATAAAACACCACCGGAACTTCATTATATCAATTCTAGCAAACTCCGCATCACCACATCTGTTTTAATTCCGCATTCTTTGGTCACGCTCAGGTTAAAACACAAAAAACACAAGATTCTTCTGCCAGGCATGTTTGTAATCAGCACTGACTGCGTTATCTTCACCTCAACAGTCTCCATGTTTGTGCATATCTATTATATAGAGCAATATTGCCTACCAACACAACTTAGGCAATGAAGTCATGCATGTGAGTTCAGAGACAAGATTCACAACAGCTACTTGATCCACACTCACCACCAACTGGGCAGTGGGTTCTACTACACGTGGTTTACAAGTAGTTGTTGACGTGTGACTTACTCATATTACAATAGATCTGTCAAAATGAGAAACAGTCTTCAAATGTTTCTATCTATCATAAAAAGTATTCAGTCAGTAATGGAAAATATTTGGTTACATGACCCTTATCATGCACATTCAAATGTGTGGGTGGACAGTTACATAGCACACAAGCATTCATGTTTAGGGACATGGAAAAGCAGAGATGTAAGGACGTTGCTACAATTATCATAACCATATACTCCATACCAGTGTTTCTCAAACTATGGGCCGGGGACTGGCACCGGGCCATGAAGCAATGCCTGCCGGTCCGCAGCAACCCCCCCCCCCCAAATAAATGAAATAACTGTATATTCAATAAAATGTTGGTGTTTAAGCAGGTTTGCTTTTAACTGTGCAAAATACTGCATTACCAAGAGGACTCTGTAAGTTGCAGTAGTATGCTGAGCAAATACTGTCGTCGTGACAGTTTTGTTACTCAATCAAGGGCTCTCTCAACAGCACTGAATTGCTCTAGCTGAGAAATGACAAGCTCGTGCTGCAAAAATTTCATCCAGCTACTAGCTAGCCTCAGTCTGCTCTAAACAAAAGCATTTTGATGCTCATTTCAATACATCTGCAGCAGAACGGTGAATGAACGAAGAACCCGAAGCTAAAAAATATTGTCCATTCAATCGCAAGTACGACCAAGTATACATTAAGCTTGGTTTTGCATCCACAATAGTTGCCCACCAGAGCCTGTCTGTGGAATCTGCCAAATGGTTCTCAGCAATGAAGCAATGAAACCATCAAAAATGTGCAGACATTGGAAGACCAAGTGTGCACATCTCAAGGAAAAATCTAAAGAATTTTTGAAAAGAAAGAAAGATGAAATGGCCAACCAGAGCAAAGTGCTGCAAAGCAATTCTTTCACCGAAAAATTACGTAAATGGGCCCCGGGGGTTGAGGGCCACACATTACTGGGCCCTGGCACAAAAAAGTTTGAGAAAGGCTGCTCTATACTGACCAACTCAGTTGCCTTGTGGGTAGAGTGTCCACCCTGAGTTTGGGAGGTCAGGGTTCAGTCCCTGGCTGAGTCATACCAAATACTATAAAAATGGTACCTGATGTCTCTTTACTTGGCACTCAGCATGGAGGGTTGAATTGCAGGTAAGTATCACTGACATCCTAGCCTCGTGTCAAGGGGGTATACTTGTGCATCAAGCCCTACTGGCCTTAATGGCTCTCAAAGGCTATGTATTATGTACTTTACCCTGGGGTGTTTTTAGCAATGCAACCTATACACGGGTTATGAGAAGCTTTTATTTCAGAACTGTTGTTCCATCCCTCCCAGTGCGTATATGCAGGATTTCTAATTAGATTAGTTGTAGTGAAAGTTGTCATCCCCAGCAAGCATTGTTTACTTGGCCAACCCTCAAACCCTCTCCGAATGGCAAATCACACCAGTGAAGGGCAATTTTAGCCAAACATGTAGAAAAGACTGTATCCATGTGGCAAGGTGCCTAATTCACAGAAACATTCTCAAACTACCTAAACTAGATATCATTCAAATGGATTGCTTGCTTTCCTGGGAACAGGACACGGGTTGCTTTCTCAGGAGAATAACTATGTATGTTATCAATTTATTTACAGATGAAAAAAAGACAGAAGGCTGCAGCCCAGGTCCTTTCCTCAGGCCATCCTTTTAAAATCTGTGTTGTTACCCACAGAAATCAATAGAACAACTGTAGCTAGCAAGCTTTGTTCATCTTTTCCTCTGAGTAAATAATTCAGGGGTGTCAGGGGGGTAAGTCAAAGCTTTGATACAGAAGTAAGGGTTTGAGTTTTGAGTGGGAAATGTATACCCCTCCTTATCCATTTTTTTCTCGAGGGTCATGGAGAGTTGAGAGTAGCTAAGTATTTAGTTGTGGGTGCACCACCACCAATAATGTCACTCTGTCACATCAAATAGATAAATTTAAGGGCCGCAGACAGCAACACATGCTAAATGAAGGAAAAAGTGAGTTAGTTGATCTCGCTGTAGTGGCGGAAGGGTAGTGCTGAGGGGGGAAAAGGATGATAAGAAGTACACCTTAAACTCATTAATACGTGTCTTCCAAACATGTCCAGAGAGGAGTCCACAGAAAAATAGCTTAAGCACCTCACTAATTACACAGCAAGGTTGGGAAAAAGTTCATGGTGGATGAAGTGTTAAACACCGATAGAGGATTGGCTAAAGGGTGATACTGAGACCTATGGGGCTTTGAGATTAATAAGGGTCCTTAAGAGCTCTTAAGGGGTTTTAAGGGATTGGAGCTATAACAGCCAAACAATGTAATACCAAACCATCTGATGACATAAACAAGATAGGTTTAAGCTCCTGTTGTTTCATAAACTTTGATTGTGAGTCATCCCTCCTCATGTGTAGCCTGAGTTCTTAGTATGGGAAATTGGGAGGACATAAACCCTCCTAAACAAGGGGATCAACATGTATTTGTCAGGCTATGCCACCCTTGGCTGCATGCACATACAGTACACACAACACATACACAGCAAGGCAGCAAACACTCTCAGCAAAGTCGCTAAACCTCAGTGTCCCACCTTCACCACGGACACACAAAGCCTTCAGTCTCTTGTAATTGATGTTTAAATCCTTCCTAACATCCCTCCATCCCATATTCTTTACCAAACATGGATTGCGCCGACACAGGGCCCCTAATCCTTCCCAGTTTAACCAAGTGAGAAATTAGCTTTTGTTAAGTGGTGATTTGGCCAGTGCTAAACGCCAACAGCCCATTGTAGAGGAGAGGAGCAGGCATGAGTGCCCCCAATGCTGCAAAACACTGTGGTAATCTAATCTTGTCCATGTGGCTGGATTTGAGCTGCTGATGCCTGCTACTATGTCATGACAAAATCGACAAGTTATTTCTAGCTGAAAGCTATGAGAGTTGACGATGACCAGCATACGAAATATTTTCTATGGCATATCCCAGGCCAGATGACTGTCTGGTTTTTCCCTGTTGTGGCAAAAAGATACCAGAGGTCTACTGCGCACAGAGTAAAGACACAGGAAGGGCAATATCCAAAGTAAGACCACTATAACTCTATCAATCCATCCATCCATCTTTTGAATTCACACTTTTCCGTAAGTAAGCACTTTATTTGAAAGAAAAAGTGGTTTGTCAGCACTAGTAGCTCTGTTTTGATAATATACATTAACTAAAATTGCAACTGCCGGCTTAGCTTTGTGGTAACTTAATGTTACATTTAACGTTACCCTTAATATTGTAAGCTCATTATGTTATGTTAGCTCTCAGATAAAGTGTGGTGAATTAAGTCTTTGTCTTGTGTTGTCACTAAACTTTACCTGGCTGAGTTGTCATTCATTCAAAACCACAATGCCAGGTGGCAGAGACAGCAGCAGCAATAAGCGTTCACTTATATTGAGTTTTCAGTCTTGCTTCGCTCGGAGCTTATTAAAATTAATCACCAGACGGCGCTTTAAATTGAAACAGTAAGTAGAAATGTTGCAGATTGGTGTAAGCAGACCTTGTTGAAATTATGAGTTCAACATACTCAGGTCAGCAAGAGTTCCCCCTGACTCTGTCCTATTTATTTATTTATTTATTCATTTATTTTTGTACCAAAGTTTTGTTTTACTTTTTACTAACAGTAAGGCTAGGAAACGGTTTCGTACTCCTTTTACGCAAATAATAAAGCTAGCAGCATGGTAGGACATACAAATGCTTCATAATTAGTAGTCTAGTTTAACTAAGTTAGCAGCAGCTATGCAGATGATAGAGATGACTCAAACAGAGAAGACTACAGACAAGAGTGAGCTGTGATGTCAGTGTAGAGTTAAGTTAGCCACTGAGCTCACTTACACCATGTGCAGCATTTTACCTCATGCCAGAAGCGCTTCAACACAGCCTTTTTGCTTGAAAAATGCTGTTTGGATGCAGGCCCTTAGAGATTCTCAGTGGCACATTTGAAGTAAAGATAGATAAGATAATGTTTGGCTTTATTTCTATTTTAAATACTACGACAAACAGGTCAATATCAAGAAATCAGTACAGCAAGAAAATAAGTCCGACAAGGAGCAGGCAGAATAATCATAAGTCCGGTTAATGAGTCCAATAATAGAAGAAGGACTGACAAAGGAATCGGATACTGGTAAGAAAAGTAGTGAGGAAAAGTGGGAGAGGGAAATGAGGTGAATGCAGGCATGGATGAATCTCATGACAAGGAAGTTGTTTTTATAGCATGAAGAAAGAAAAACATGACAGGCTAACTATTAGCTGACAGGGCATGAGTTGACTCAGTTACATCATCTATGGATATACTTTGTGATTGTGGACTGCAGTATGACAAGATTTTTCACTTTGACTTAAAAAAAATAGCCATAAAAATGATCTGACACAGTTTAAACACACATCTATAAATACAATACACACAAGACATTGAACAAGGGTGAATAGTTGATGTATGTATATACAATTAATAGTAGCTCATTTCTGAACACAAATCTGTTTTCTGCTAATTTTCTAAACTTTACCCTCTACATTTCTTTTTGTAAAATATTCTGTTTTTCTACATGTGGAATCTACAAAAGTTCGGAAATCATTTTTTAATGTAAGTTTTAAATGCTCTTAAGTAATTTATAATCTCTCATTAGAGAAATATCACACTTAAATAGATATTTTAATTATTATTCCTGAAAATTAATTCTGTCTGTCCACTCCTACTTCACCCCACTTTGCATATTTTTAATTACTAATAAGGTTCTTTTAAAACGTGGCTTTAACATTGTCATTAAAGAGTTTTTAATTATCTGACCTCCATCATCGTCTTAACATGTTCTGTGCTAAAACAAGTTAGTAATCATTGGAAAAATATATTTTTCCCCCTCAGTTTGCTCACCGCTCATCTGTTCATTTAATATCTATTGCAGGTTTTTTCCGTATATTGTCTATTTTGAGGTTATGCGGAACAGAACAAGGCTGCAACGGCAAAGGAGAATTGACATGGGAGAAAATTGTTGCTCTAGTAAATCCTTAAGTTTGAATGTAGTCTAGGCTATTTCACATGTAATCACACTTACAGTATTACAAGTAAAACAGGTGGAAACCTATTGAACCTAAAATTCATTTTCATTCAGCATATCCTGCAGGTGAAAAGCAGACTTAAAAGCAGTTCAAATAAAATAGGAAAACATTGTTTAAGTAAGATTCAAGTGTAACAGGCTCATGGTGGTACCTCACTTTAATCATATATGACATATTAGCAACATAAATATAATTCATTGGCTCTCAATGAGCAGCTTTAACCCCATGCTTTCATTCCACACAAAATGGATTCACTGCTTGTGGTCGCAGCTCAGCACCAGCTTACACCAAAACAAACTACATCTAAGTCCACCTAAAAGTAGAGGAAGCAACTTTGGGCCAGTTTTATGACAAATAATGTACCCAACTCAATCAAACCGAATCTTTCTCTTTACATACTGTAACAGAACAGATCTTTCACTAAATATTACTCAAAATGAACAATATTCAATATGGAAGAGAAATATTCAACATTTTAACCCAGAATGCCACGTTAAAAGACCAAAAAACAGCAATTTGGTAGAATCTGGTGCCCTCTGCAACTGATCTGAGTTTTAACATGCTGAATGCCAATGTGGAAAAGTAGCTGCCACGTGTGTCTGTACTGATGCTTCATGTCAGCTCTCACCAGGGCTGGAATGTCCTTCTCCGCAAGTGACAGGCAGAAAGGCCAATCAAAACAAAATATACTGAGAAGCTTGATAACAACACAGAGACAAGGCATATAACGTTACTCTCTACTACATCAATACGGCACTAGTTCTTTACAACAAAAAAATGTTTTTCCTGAAATCTTTTAATGATCAATTTTGCATTTAATGCCTTCAAGTAACCTTTAAGTAACAATAGCACCAAGTATTGGAATTAAGCAACACTATGTAACTTTGACCGTGACCCACTGCTTCAAAAAATGAAACTAAACAATGCACGTTCGATGCACGTTAATATGTCGCACAAAACAGCAATTTTAGTGAAACCAGGTCATATTTTACGGAGAAGATGTCGTATAGTTTCCCTCTGATGTTCTACAACTGCTCTGTCTGTCTGCAGCCCATTATTTTAGCAGAACTGTCACCAACAACTACCCGGTGCTGCAGGCGGCCTACATGTTGCTTTTCAACCGCCGTGAATCACCGAGTTGAGGCAGAGCAGTCATAGATCATCAATTGCTGTTTTGTGCGACATATTAACGTGCATCGAACGTGCATCGTTTAGTTTCATTTTTCAAAGCAGTGGGTCACTGTCAAAGCTACATAGTGTTGCTTTAACAACATTTTTTTGTCTTCCTTTGACAGTTAGACTGAAGAATAGCAGAGCATCTGAGACTGAGACTCATTGTGAATGATGATTACTATAAAAGACCTGATCTGCATTCTGGAATACCAGAAACTTTGACAGAGTTACACAATACAATTTGTCAAACATTTGGAATTGTAAGAGACTTTTGTATTCAGTTGATGAATCCTGATGTTTCTAACAAAGTCATTAAGGTTACATCTACAGGACCGATATAGAATCAAGTTAAGCCCCGTTTCCACCGAGCAGTACAGTCCGGTTTGGTAAAGTATGCAATTATTTACCGTAGTACCGTCCTACTATTTGGCATCCTTCTGTTGGGGTACCAAAATACTA
Organism: Naso vlamingii; assembly: GCA_029822935.1. Taxonomy (NCBI): domain Eukaryota; kingdom Metazoa; phylum Chordata; class Actinopteri; order Acanthuriformes; family Acanthuridae; genus Naso; species Naso vlamingii. The sequence continues at coordinate 22,278,863 of JAPQLA010000007.1, read as the reverse complement.
ACATGGTACCAAAGGGTGATGCTCGGGGGGCCCGCTCATTGTTTCGCCAACCCATTGTTCCACCGGCTCATTGTTTCGTCTGCACATGTGAGATGCACCAACGGGCAGGCGAAACAGCGGTGCGGCACCAAGTTTAGAGGTAAGGTATGAATTGAGGTAGGTTAAAGTCAGGATTAGGCATAAATTGGTTAAGGTTAGGGTTAGGGTAAGGGTTTGGGTTAGTCTGTACAAATAAATCAAAGTCATAAAGCCATTCAAACAGCCTAAAAGAGCAGCTATCTCTTTCCATTCATGTATATCTTGAAAGCAATGGAGGAGGCAGTGAGCAATTGGATGTCTGTAATATTGGTGCATCTCACAACATGCGGGTGGAACAGTGAGCCGGCGGAACAATGGGCCGTCAGAACAGTGGGCTGTCGGAACAGTGTTGCGGCACTGATGCTAGACACACAGCAGTCCGTTGACAGTTGTGTCCATTGACCATTCACATACCCCCAACACACACACACACACACACACACACACGAATAATTCACCTCCTGCAACTGTTTTTAAAAAGAGATCTGGATGTAGACACATTCATTTGTGCAACCCCTTGACATTAAAAAATTAAGTGAATTCAAAATAACATTTTTTTCACAGTGTATATATCCATTTTCATTGACACTAGATTTATGTGCTGTAACTTACAGTAACCACTGAGTTCTTCTTTTATTTATTCCATTCTAAGAGGAAATTCCTGTTGACATAATTATGTTGGATATTTTTTCAGACTCACCTTTTTCTGCCTAGCAAAGTCTACACCTGCAACACTCCTGATTTATGCTGGAGTCTCGTTATTTGAAACCCTTTTTCCAACTATGCTTGTCATTGTTAATTTCCCTTGTTTGTATCCCTTTTCATAGCCATACAAATCAAGTGGGTATTTCTCAGTTTCTGTGTGAGATATGTGTCGTGCCACCTGGCAACCTAACCCAGAGGCAGTGGTTAGTGTGTGCAAATGAACCTGCCTGACATCACTTGTCACTACACCGTCTGCTCCACTGTTTGCCACTGGAAATTAATGCAACAGTCCCAAGAACAAAAAAACAATGCGAAACTTAACTCCACTTGTTGCAAGACCTTCAACTTTGTAACCACTAGCCACATCAGCAAACACCAAGCCCTGTGTAATATTAATCAGGCTGGCTGTAGCATTGCAGCATAGTAGTACGAATTCTACATGATTTTGTGCATTTTGTATGCTTTGAAATTAATTTTACTGTAAGCTATACATTAAAGATTAAAGGTCTTCACACCCGATGCGTTTTTTGGTTTTTTTTTGTGCAATTAATTTGCACATCAGTAATATTTTTTGAACTGCTTACTGGTCATGAGTATTTTCACACAGAATGCAAATATCATGCGAGACCTTCTTATTTTTTGAATCAAGGGTGATTTTTCTAAGCTTTCATGCTGCAAACAAAGTTATCAACCAATGGCAGTGGCTGTGTAAACGTATATTCGTCTCCCACTGTAGGGCGGACATTTACATGATCATGTTTTAGAGGGATTTCAGGCGCTAGCAGACCGAAAAAAAAAAAACAAGACCCCACAACCCTCATTATTGAAAGCTACGTAATATTAAAGAAGGGACTGTTCCGACAACCTTAACAACCTTAGTGACCCGACAAGTACTGTTATTTTGTGATTACTATGTGTAGAAAGGAACGAATAAGAATCTTTAGTAGGAGTGTTTCTAGGGCTGTGCGCTTTGTGGACTTGAGTCTCAGGTATGCATAGCAAGCTGAGTCTTCCGCCTTGGTTAAACAAAACACGTTTAAAAAAAACCAAAACAACAACAATGGACAAAAGCACATAAACTGACGTAAACAGCTAGTATCACAACAACACAATATAACAACATCTATGTAATTATTTAACAACTGTCTGTAGGCTAACTTTACCGCCGGGGCTGGAGTGAGCTGTCAAAACTATTTTGTAAATTTTTATTCCTGTCTTTCTGTCGCAAATTTGTGTCACTGCTGGTCTGAATACTTTTAATTTGAAATAATTGTTGGCGAGCATTTCGCATTTTCATGTCGTTTATTCGTGATGCTCCCTGTGTGCCTTAATTTGAAGTTGTTGTACTTTTACATTCATTTATCTTTATAGCCTAGTCTGGCAGATATGGATTTTAAATGCCATTGTATGCTTTATAGGCTGCAGTGTGTGTGTGTGTGTGTGTGT
>JAPQLA010000007.1:22187037-22197798 GCA_029822935.1 Naso vlamingii | reverse complement strand
TGTGTGTGTGTGTTTGGATCTGGATCTGTTGTCCAGCCTTTTAACATTCATCATTTCTCTGTTATTGTCTCAGCAGTCTGGTCCTGGTGATCGAAGGACTCCTCCTGAAACTGATCCAAGGATGGGAGGACCTCCCCCTCCTGGACCCCTGATGGGCCCCATGGATGGTCCCTTCCCTCGTAGAGCCCCTTATGGACCACCACCTCCTGATTTCTACCCACCAAGGGGACCTGGGGGCCCTCCCATGATGCCTAGTAAGCAGTCCCAGCGTTCAGTCTTTGCAACTAAGTAGCACCATGTTATCTCTACACGCCACCAGTATTAAGCCAACACTTTCTTTCAATCTCCTCTCTCTCCAGTGTGGAACCCTCCACCTCCAGGGATGATGTTCCCTCCACGTTTCCCTCCTGGTGGGCCTCCTCTTCCTCCTGTTTCTCACCACGCTCCCCCCATGCGGCCCCCTCTGCCTGACGGTTTCCCACCTCCTTCCATGGGTCCTCTCCCTCCTCAGCAGTCCCTCCCTTCGCCACCACACAGCCAGTCACCAGAAGAACACAGACCCTCGCCTGAAGACGCCATTTGAGCCTGATTAGGTTTTCTTGATGGATGGTTGGGCAGGTTCCTGTTTTGCATCCTTATACATCTACTTAATAACCAGGAGGATTAATTTAATAAAGACCGCGGAAGCCATCAGCCTTTGATAGCGAACTTTGTTGCAGACTGTCTGCCACTTTCTGCTCTCTTCACATCCTTTTACTCTCTCTTCTGCCTCTAACTTGCCTTTTTTCTTTCTGTTACTCTCGCTCTGCCCCATTGTCAGTAAGCTAAAACCCCTGTGAAGTAGGTTGTGTTGTTATGAGGTCAAAGTGACAACAGTTAGGCTCTGTTGTGAAGTTTCACAGCTAGGAACACGGCAGCTTAGTCTGTACATCTGTGTGTGGGAATGTTTCCACATGAGCCGAACCAGTCGCTTGTTTGCTGGACAATGCCAGAAAGGTTTTTCGTGGCACTTTGGTTGAAATATGTGCATGTAGAAATGCTAAATGTGCGATACAAAGTAATGAGTGTTTTATGTTTTATGGCCCTGGCTTCGACTATGCTTAAATCAGGTCTTGATCTCAAAATATTCTTCAGAGGTCAAATGAAACAATTTCTTAAAATATAGTTAAAGCAAAGCTGAAGTTGAAGTGAGAGAGCCGGCTTCCCTGTGGGATTTATAGGACTTTGCCTTCATCAGCAAAGCTATTATTTCAAAGAGCAATGCTTCTGATTGTGTTTCAATGACTTGCATATGACCTAGGCTTGAAAGAAAAGTGGCTTATATTAGCTGCTTGGATTTGTCGAGGTAAGCTGTGACTCATCTCTTGCAGTCACAGAGTTGTGAATTAAAATGGACTGACTGGAAGAGAGGCGACCTTCAGAGCCATGAAGATGACACCTGTGTGAATTTTGTAAAAAGTGATTATTAATAGATGAATAAAAACTATCAAATTGTCAGTGTCTTCATCTTTCACATGTATTAATCTTCAAGTTGCATGAAGTTGTTGCAGCCAACTCAACAGTGACCACAGATAGTATTAGAGCAGTACTAATATTTTCTATAATACTGTACATCTGGCCTGCAGTGTCACCATTTTAAACATGGTAAATAGTACAGTATGGTAACATTTATTTTAAGGGGGACAGAGATATCAGAGCATAAATTTGAGACTATGCAAGATGTACACTTCAGTTTTAGATGCCAAAGATGTTTTACAAGAATTTGCCCTCCTCATGAAAGCTATTTTTAACCAAGAGCAAGAAGAAAACTGTCCTTTTTAGATCTTGTTAAATTTGGTTCTGGCTTCAAAAAGCATCTTTTAATAGCCACTTTTGTTTTGTCTCTAGAGCTGCAGTCTTCAGGAGTTGTCTCTCCTGCTGGCAACGTGACCCATGAGCTGTTTTACAGATGACTGTTGAAACCAATGTATTTATTATTCATTGGAAGTTTTTACAGACTGCTAACAGATGTGAAATGAACCACTATTTCCTGGCTGTATGAAATTAACTGACTACGCAAACAGTTTACTCAGACAGTAATTAATTAACTTTTTTAGGATCTCATTTGTCTGTGCCCTCCAGCAAAGCTAGTCTTCTTGTGGTCCATAATAAAAAATATAAATTAAAACATTTATGTTGGCACAGCACCACAAAATAAACATAGCAAACATTTTTTTCTTTAAATGACAATTTAAAAAATCACATTAATGTAGGATTTCTCATTTTGTTTAAGTAGAATGTACACTAAAATCGTAGTAATATTGGAAACCAGAGTATCCTTTTGGGTCATTGTTGTTTGATAAGGCAGAAAAAAAATCCAGCTTTAAACTGCATAGTGTGTGCAAAAACTAAATGACTACTGATTGTAGAATTTTAGGGTCTAACCCTTAAGTGCACCTGTCACCTCTTAAATATTTCAGTTTAGTAGAAAGAGTGGTAAAAACATTCACCATGCACCCTGTGGTGAGTGTAGTGTAGATAATGCCCATTATGCTCCTTAAAAAGGAAAGCTCTCAAGTGTTATCAATAGTAAATTTTATTATGAGAATATTTATATTGTGGTGTTTACTCCTCTGAGGTCTAGCAAGTTTGGCCTCCTTATCAGTTCCGGCATCAGCTAATACTTCCTTTTTATATGTTGGCCTAAGGCCCTGTAAAGCACTCTGTAAACACTGTTATAGACAGCTGTTTAATGTCACCAGTGGGGTTATCACTTGCAAAGAGCCAGCGTTAAAAATACATTGGCTCCCCTTGGTCTGTCAGTGCTTACAGAGTTTACCACCACCTGCTGTCAGCGTCGTCACGGCTGAAAGTACAAAAAACCAAGACGACACAGAGTACTTATAAAACTTTTAATTGTAAAACCACCCACACCATCAACAAGAAAAACACAAATGTACCTGACACATTATTCAGCATAAACTGTCCAAAAATATTGATTTGAATTTAACATCCTCACCACCTTCACCTTCAAAACCTCAGTTTATAAAATCCATACTATTTCATGTTTTGGTCGTCATTCTTTATAAACAGTTGTTTTGTATCTGTGAAGATGTGGTGGTGGGAACTTATTGGAAGAACATGGTTTGGTTCCTTCCTTGTTTGTATAATTAGTCATCATAACAGCCTGTGTAAAAACTCATAACAAATCTGCACAGCATTATAAACCAGTAATACACTGAAAAAATAAAATCAACTTGTCAGAAAGATGGAAGCATTTTTAAGCTCATGAGTAATTATGCAACATGGATTTTACTTGAAAATGCATAAGAAGAGAATGTAACACTGAACCCTGCTGAAATGCAACTTTAAAGGGGTATCGAGGTGCTTTAACTTGTCCCGTTGTTTGTTTTAGGTCCCCAGTCAAAAATAATTCTCATTGCGTTCTTGATACTGATTTGTAATGGCAGTGAAATAGTGGTAAATAAAGGAGTAAGCTGACTTGATCCACATAAAAATAACAAATTTTGTTAAGAAAAAGACTTATCAAAGAGTTTGATGAGAAGAAAAAATTCAAAATACCCAAGAATCCAATAAACACTGTATATGGTCTAAAGAATCTACAGAAATTTCATGTTATTGCTCTGACATTCACCTGATGGTCTAGAAAAGAATAATTCCTTTTTGAATGTCCTGTCCTGGTCACACATGCACACACCAGCTTGTAATAACTGTTCCTTGCATTGAAATTACTGCGATCATTGAATTTACTGTCAGCCACGATCACAGCAACAAAGTGTAACTCTTAAAATGCAAGATGCACAACCAAACAAAAGAACTGCTGTTTCATTTCAATATGTGCAAAAAAAAGAACAAGAACTTAATTACACATGTAGGCACTGCTGAGTTCTGGATGCTCTGAACAACAAAAAACTGTAAAAACTGTCTCGTGATCATTCCGCTATTCAAAACACCATAACAACAAAGTACAAAAATATTTTGAATTAAAAAAAAAAAGAGTCATGACACAATCAACAAGGCTTTTTTCTACAACAGCATTTCCTTGTACAATATGTCCTCAGAAGCTTTGTCAATAACCCTCACAGTTTAAAAATGAAAATTTTAATGTTTACAATCACTCCCAGTAATGTGGAGCTTGTGAAACAAAACTTTCTCCTTGACCTCATCACTGAAAGCATAAGGTGTGATTGAGTTGTAACTTCCTGCACTCAAGAAAAACCATCTAAAAGCTCCAGCATCACCAAGAAATTTTTTTTTTTTTTTTTAATGTTTTCAAAAGCTCTTGAACTGCTGCAAACAGTTCCATGCACCTCACGGTTTGGTTGATTAACGGTGTCAATATCACCTGACGAATTCTGCTACTTTAAAAACACATAAGACATCAGTCACATGACGCTATTTACTAAAACTAGGCGACAGTGTGCTTGAGTGTGAACTAGGTTGTACAAAACTTTTCGGTACAGCTGGAGGGTCCCCTGATGCTGCTGCTACACTGCTTTTCAACTCATTTTATCAATGCAGTTTAGAGAACGCTGTCTGACTTCTTCACTGTACCAAGACCTCAGCTCCCTCGACAAATACTTTATTCTGTGAGAATCAAAAATGTAAAAAGGTGGTTTCTGGACAAGACCCAAAGGCGTGGATGCATTCGAAATGCCAACAGGGACTGAAAATTCTTTGCCAGTGGCCATTTCAAAGATTCACTCCAAAATGAGGCACTGACTTTGAGGAAAAACTGTTGTGATCAATGTTCAGAGGCCAAACACAGTCTGAAATGATGTAGTTCACATGCAACATGTAAACACAATACAGCTTTATATTGATACCAGGTCACATTCTGTGTTGCAGTGGGTGTGTTTGCCTTATTTAAAAGACAAAACTGGGAAAAATGGTGGTTTGTGTCGCCAACATGCTCTGTATTCTCGCTCTTTATTTCCAACTTAACAATATCAAAGCATTTTTAAAAACAACCCTGATGTCACTGTGAGTTTTTGTGTCCAGTGACTCTTTAATGTTGCATCAGGTTTTTTTTTTTACACCCTAATAATAACTTTAATCCGGAACACACTAATTTTCTTGTGTGGGTTACATGGAATGTAACAAATACTGAAATGAGTTTCAGAAGCTGCAGCTGACATTAGCCTATGAAAACCTCTATAGATTGTACTATAGATATCCATTAATAGGGAAACCTTCTCTTACTTCTCAAGTGAGTAAACAGAAACCAAAACTAGTAGACAAAAAAAAATCAATAGCTCAATTTTGACTGGAAGCACTGTAACATGTCAGTAAAAATAATGCTTATATTCCTGTTTGTCCTTTAAAGGGAAGCGAACCCATGAGTCCTTATTATGCGTGCTTGCGGGCACAAGAGGAAGCTTACCGACTGGTGTCGCTGTTAGCTGAGGAGTGTAGTGCATTGTGGGAGGAGCCTGAGAAATGTCCAGTTGTGCGCGTTGCTATACCTGCAGAAGTGAATGTTACTGTGTGTGTCTTAATTCCTGTATGTTTGCATGTATTGTGCATGTGTTCGACGTCCTTGTGTGTTTCGTAATGTATGACCATATGTGTGTGTGTTTGTGTGTGTGCTCCTCAGCAGTTGAGAATCGGCCTGCTTCTGTCCGCTCTGAATGGAAACACAGAGCTGTCGGAGTCGGCCTTCCCTCTGTGGGGACCTAGCGTAGCCACGGCCTGGAAGACAACACACACATACATGATTTTTCAAATATGGCTACACACATATACGCACACCAATACCACTAGGGGACAAAGACACGGTCCTGATCAATGACAAGCTCATTTACACACCTTTCTGATAGCTGTCCAGTCCTCCAGGATGTCCAAGTCAGGCAGCATGTAAACAATGTATGGGCGTGAGCAAGGGTTAAGGACAGTTCCACAGGAAGCAAGAAGGAATTCAACTCTGAGGAAATTATCTCAGTAACAATGCTTGTGCCTCACAGTAGTCGTAAGAGCAGTAAACATAGAAATGCTTAATAGTATCACTTCAAACAGTAACAGAGATATTAACAGTGGAAGGATATCAGACACCACTGAAGGCCGTCTCCTCTTCTTATCTGGACTCAAAGCATTTCTCCTCTTCTTCCTTCCTGATACCTCATCATTCCACAACTCTGACAGAGACAGAAAGAAACAGATTCAAATGTTTTGTGCATGCACTCATAGAATAATCAGTGCTGGATGCTTGTAGTGTGTTCTTATTTCTGTAATTAAACTGTGATGCATTTAGTTACACACGCATGGCATAATACATCATCATGACAATGTTCCCTGTGCTCCACCTGATGTAATATCTATGCTGTGTCTGTCTTCCTCCAGTCTTCTAATTTTCTCCTCCAGTTCACTCTGCACGGTATCAAACAGCAGCAGCTTCTCACTCTGCATACACACAAACAAAAGCAAGCACATATTAGAAGAAACACTCCGATCAAACACACAAGCTGGAATCCAAATGTGGATATAAACAAACAGCAGTTACACAGATCAAACAGTACTCACTTATATTCAAATCCAATCCTGAATTCTTAATAGAGCCAGGACAAAAAACAAAATGTGTCACCTACACAACACTTCTTTGTGAGACAGAACGTACTTTAAGTGTGTGTGTGATGAAGGCGGCAAAAGTATTTACTTGGGTCTGTTTTAAATTTATATTTAGGACAAATATGAGATTTTTGTCACATTAAGTGTTCACATTCAGGCTGATGAGTTGACATTTTTAAGGAACCTAAAACTGTTTTTATTACTGTTGGACTTTAAAAAACAAAATATGTAATTGTTGGTAGCTAAAGTTTATGTTGCTACAAATTTAAATTTGTTCAAGGTTAAGAGTAGACATACATTTAGGTTCCTCTAACAGCTATGCACTTAGTTTTGATGTTTATGGTCAGGGCCCATTTAGACCAAATCAGTCACTGTGGTGAAAACACAAGTTCTCCCATCCATTTTAATGTGTATAGTCTGTTTAGGCTGCAGCGGTGGAGATCACAGCAACAACATCAAACAAACACAAATAAAAATCACAGCGAAACTGCAGCAGAAAAGTTGAAGCAGAGGCAACATTTGGAAAAAAGCAACTGGACATAATGCTGCAGGCACAGGTAAACAACCCTGCTATGGCTGAGTACAACAACATTAATTTGTAATTGCAAATGGGCCAACACTTCCATACAGCTGCAAACACCTGTGGTGATCACAGCAATGCCTTATTTGGTCTGAAATGGCAGTAAGGAGCTCTGCATTATTATTTAAATAAAGGTCCTCACAAATCTGGAAGTAAAAATTTGTGTTTTTGTGTGTCTGACCTCCCAGTGCTGGCATGCTGCCTGGGTTTCACACTCATACTTGTTCTTCACAGACTCCAGACACAACTCTCTGTAGATGCCTGACAAAAACAGAAAGGAAACACATATTAACGAAAATAAATGAGGAGGCCAAAATGTGTAGATTTTTAGGAGTGTGTGTCTCTGTGTCCAAGTTACCTGCCACTTTGGTGCGGACCTGCATGTTCTCCAGCAGCACTGCAAGAGGCTCCAGATATTCTGCTGCCCGGCCAGCCTCAACCTCTGCCAGCTTGCTGTTCACCTGACTGAGACGCTCACGATACAGCCTGCACACAAACACGTCAGGTGTAACCATCACAATAGCTAAATCCTCTGAATTTATTTTTTTAATAACATACAGTGTTTTTAAACTCTACAGTTAAAAGCTAAACTTGACAAAAATTAATTTTGGCCTTACTGATCTTTGAGATCCGTGAACTGTTTTTCCAGGTTGGACATTTCATCCAAACACTCCATCCTCCTGCGCTCACAGTCCTCCTCATCCATTTCTTGAACATGATTAAGACACACACACAAACACTTTAAGTTAGGTAATGTGAGTTGAGATGGAGGAAGAATGTTTCTCGTAGGCAAAACCAGGCAGACACATACTTCTACTAAGTTATGTATATGACAGCCATAAAAGTTGTGCAAGTGGGCAGTGTCTCATTGAGCTTGAATGTCAAGTCAAAAACTTTGACAGCAACTACTTTTCATCAGAATCACAAATGAAATAAGTTTATTTTGACAGCACACACAAACATTAGAAAAAAAACGCTGTGCTCATTTTCTGCTGTTTCAGAGTTTCTCACCAGAGCTGTCCCCATCCTCGGAGACAGAGGAGGTGTCAGAATCCTCCTCCTCTGAGCTGGACGCCTCTTGCTCCGGCTCCTCCACCTCCATCTCCTCTGCTGTGCTCTCTTTCTTCTCCCGGTCACGGTGCACCGGCATGGCAGTTTTAGACTGGTAGTGTTAGATGGACTAAAAAATTTAAAATTACTTGTTTATATTTGTTTAGTTTTAAGCCTATAAATGATAAAAACCTAAGATCTAGAATCATGAGCATATTATATGCACTGGGAGAGTTCATAATGCATACTTCTATTATTACTGATGTTTTCCCATCATCATGATGTGTAATTTTACCTGCATTGGTATTAGTTGAGAAATGACTGAATAAAAATGACTTTTTGATGGACAAATTAATTTTGTTACTTTCACCTGTTTTCATTATGTAATAAAAATTCTCTCAGGTTAAAGGATACTTGCAGTTAAAGAAAAAAAAAATGTGTATATATATATATATATATATATATAGAGAGAGAGAGAGAGAGAGAGAGAGAGAGAGAGAGAGAGAGAGATCGATCATCCGTTTGACGGTGTAATATCCCAATTGTTGTCTACTATGTGGGGCTGTCACACTAGCGAACGATACCGTTTTTGTCATCAATTATTTTATCTAAAGATATTGGGTAATTTTATATGGTGAGACAGCAGGAAAAAATGTTTTGGAGCTACTGTGCAAAACGTTCATCTCTGAAATAAAGAATGAACCCCTCTTTGTATATGATTTCACGGTATTGCTTAAAATGAGCTACTAAATTATAATTACACTCGCCAAGCAACTTTAACATTCAAGTAACGCCAGATATACCTGTTTGCCAAGTTAATTATTTCACTGTTCAAGTCAAACAAATTGCACGAAAACACATCCAGTTAGCTTTACGTTAGCATATTAGCAAGTCAGTATAGTTCAGTAGCAAGCAAGATTAGCATGTCTTGTTAGAAAATAGATTAAGAAGGAAGCTAAAAACTAAACCATAACTCACAAGATGGGGGCGTTCGGGCAGTTTGCGAGAATGTTGAAAGAAAAACAATCTTCGGAGGGAAAAAAAACTTAATTTTGTGTTTTTTCTCGGGTACAATTTCACTCGTGTGTTCCAGCTAAGCTAAAAACAAATCTGACTAGGGCGCTCTTATTCGGATAGGGAACTGTAGTTTTCTGTATCGCTGTTATTGATATCACTACGGGTTTACAACTATCTGTAAACTACACTACCCAGGATTCAGCACAAAATCGTCAGGCAGTGAGTTCGAGCAGAATTTCGACATGCATTTAAAATGTTAACGCACGAAAAATTGGAAAAAACTGTTTGTGTCAGAAGTATAATACAATTTCGAACGTTCGTTTCTGATATAGTTTCAACTTAATAACGAAAGTTTGCTCATTGTTGAATTCTGCTGGCGTTGAATTTCTCCAGTATCCATTACTTTGTTTTCCCTCTCCACTCCGCCATGATGTTTTCTAAGTGAACAGCAGAACTAGCTAACTAGCTAGTTTAGCCTTCAGGCTTCGCGGACTGTTGTGGAAGGGAGGTGCGATGGATGAATGCTTTTCCCCTCTATATTTTACATACTCGACTTAGTTTAAACAGAATGCGCCTTCTCCAACAAAATTTACCTCTTGATATACTTCGCGCTGTTGTGGGCTGCTGCTAAGTCGCAGCGCAGCGTTAACAAATGACCCGAGAGCAACGGGTTTTCGTTATAGTTTGAAGATTAACGTTAACGCTAGCTGAGGCTGTTGAAGTGGCTACACGGCTAGCCCCTCCTTACTGTCTACCATCGCATTCTTGTGTCTTCTGCCCCAGGAATGTTCTCCAAAAAGCCTCATGGGGATGTTAAAAAATCAACACAAAAAGTGTTGGACCCAAAGAAGGACGTGTTGACGAGACTGAAACATCTCAGAATAGTCATAGGTAAGTTGAAAATCATTAGTAGGCAGTTAAAAGGTTAGCTTCTACATGCCAATCTCTGCATTCAGCAAAAGCCATTACGTTACCAAAAATCATCTGGATAATAACAAAATTTAAAGTTGCTCTGCATGTAAACAGAGACACGGCCTTTTCACAAAATAATTTAAGAGTTTTCAGATATTATGGTGTCCATTCACGAATTCGGCATGTCATCTGTAACATGAATCTGTTGCAAGGCATCTGATCACTCACTCAGTATTTCTATATTTGTGTATGTTAATATGTTAAAGTTGTGCTTTTTTTCTTTCTGCCTTAGAAATACACATTTGGGAAAACTGTCGCGTTTTAGAACTTACAAGCCAAAACTAACAGAGGTTTTAAAGTAATTAAGGCGAACCTTAGCAGTAATCACTGTCAGCAGATTTTATTGGATTTAACGTTCTTTGTACTGTGTGTGAGTTGCAATTCCGTTACATTGTCGGATTTTAATGTAGTTTAACCTGAGGTCTGCACAGAGGAGAACCGAGTTTTATCTCTTCGAGTTACCATCATGTGAGAACAAAAGTGTGTATGAAGCTGCCTAAAATTTTGGCACATCGATGCTACACGCTGTTAGTCAGACTGTTGTGATTTATCCAGGGGTGTGCCTGGGTGCTGGAGCT
>JAPQLA010000007.1:21231339-21241828 GCA_029822935.1 Naso vlamingii | reverse complement strand
TGTCTTTAAAGGAGTTACATGATCAATTTTCCAGACCTCAGGAACAGTACTAGTTAAAACTAAAAGGTTAAATAAGTTATGTAGCTGACTCTAATTTGATCATCAAACCCAAGCTTAAACGTTCCTTACTGAGTAATTATTTATTTTCCGTTTGTCAATATTAAGTCAGTCAGAGATGTTGCAGAGTAGTCTGTAAAGTTTGATGGGGGTCAGTAATCAGTCAAAGAATAATGTTGCCGTAGAATTCCTTTGAATAATGAAAGGCACAACTCAACCAATTTGCTATTTTTATTTAAAATTTTTATATAAGGCTCAAAGATCAAGAATCTCATCAATAGCTGAGGAAGGAAGCAGTAGGAGGTCTGTACACTCCAAACACAATGAAAGATTTATTTTGTGCAGAACACTTTCAGAGCAAAAAACTCAAAATATTTTTCTACTAAGACTGCACAAACAATACAAATAAAAAAAGCTCTTGTATAACAAGATTGTAGTCATCCAAGGCTACCTTACAATAACTCAGTGCAATCATCACCAAGAAGGAAAACAGCGGATGTACTTCTGTCAAAGCAGAAGAATTTCAACTTGCCTAAAACTCAGTGATTGTATACTACGACCACCGCTGTCATTGAGTACATTCTCACCTCTTCCACCACCATCTGGTGTGCTGCTATCACTGCCAAGGACAGGAGCAGCGCACCATTCCCTTCATTGAGAGGATGATTGGCTGTGATGCATGCCTCCAGGACCCTGAGTCAAGCGGGAAAGATTATGGACCCCTCCACACTGACTCAAAACTTCTAAAACATTTCTCTCTAGCAGGAGCTTGTATTTCATCAGGACCAAACCCTCACGTCACAACAGCAGTTTTTTCAGTGTACCATGCACACATTACAGTAACAAAGTCTCCACATCTGACTCAACGGGTTATTTTAACTGGATTATTTTCTCCATACATTGAAAACTCTTTAAACTGTGAACATATGCACATTTCTTTCTGAAAAAATGTATTTTTTTTTTTTTTTTTTTACATATTTTTGATATTTCTTAATGTAAAAATTTATTTTGTCTTTGTAGCTGGTCCATTGTTTATTCTTTTTTGTTATTTTCAAAATAATCCAACAAAAAACCAAGGTCAGTATGTTTTGTGTGAGAACATACTTGTCAATCGACCTGATTCTGATTCTGTTTGGGATGTAATAACAAGAACTACACAAACAATTCAGCTGTCAAAAATTCTCGTGAATTATGCACGACAAGAATTGACTTTCTGTGTAAAACCACTTTTACAGTTGTTGGCTGATGAAACCCTTTCATTTAATTGCAATTTATTTACATATTGATAGTTTATTGATAATTAATATTAATAACCACTCAAGTTACCCAAGCCTGTTAACCCTGCTGTTGTCTGGCAAGAGATAAAGAAGTATTTGCTGCCGTACCACCAGACTACAGAGCAATATTTCACTCAGGCTGTGAGACTTCCTCTCTCATCTGCACTCCAAGAAGTTTTACTTTTTAAATTATAAGTCATAAATGTGTTTATGAAAATCATATTTTTGTAGCTTTTATGCTGCTGCAACCTACACTGAGTAATGCCAGATTGTATGGGTAAATAGTAATTAATCTTGTTTCTTAAGAAACGGCTACAGAAAGTAATATGTGTATTCTTGATAGAGATTTGTGGGCTCTCAGTCTGAAAGCCCCTCCAAAGGTCGTTCAACATTTGTTTTTGTTTATGTGTTTGTAGCATCTCTTAGCTTTGTGCAGTGGGGTCCTTCATTGAAACCATTCAGTTCTAAAGAGACCAGGCATAAGATGTCAAGCCAACTGTATTTGCAATAAGGAAATTAAAAAAAAAAAAAAGAAATGCAAAGTAAAAGCATTACAAATAAAACCGTCAAATCACCAAAGACAAACTCAGTCTGTCCTCAGGCTCACCATTGATGTGATATCCACTGGTGACATGATTATAAACACTCATCTAGCCAGTGTGACAAATCAGGCTAATCACCAACTGTCAGGTCAAATTGCATTCAATACAGGCGAGGGAGTGTGAACCCAGTATGTTTAGGAGAACCATCAGCCGTCAACAGCAAATCAGTCTTGACCTTCTCCTGTCTTTGTGAGTTTAATAATGTCCACAGCAGGTTCTTTCTCTCATTCAGCATCTTTTATTGAATCTCATTGAACTTCTATAAAAACTTCAATCTCTTCAATCACTCAGTAATGTGAACATTAAGATTTTTAATCCAAATATGTTTTTTTTACACTTAATCAAGTTGAGTTGTTCTTTGAAAATCTCTTGTACTTGCAGTTGTCCATAATTTATATCCCTGTCTTGGAGTGAATTGCAGATATCAAGCGAGATCTTATGCAATGCATCTGACTGATGTTGTGATCTCCGTTTGAGTTTGCTCACCTACTGCGTGTAAAGATCCCCCCCATCTAAAGTAATTAACTATACATGGTTGCCCTCTGGCACTGGGTGTCCTTTCTCTATCCATAATGTATACAGACAACTTTATAAAACTGTAGCTTTGATTTCTTTTTTCCAGCAAAAGTATAGGTACATTTCAGTACTTTACTTCTTTCTGCGAGCCAGTTTTTGGACTTCGGTCTCAGATTATATGTAAGGTTAAAGAGGCCGCAATCTGTAAATCCACTATCATGAGTGGACGCATGTCAAAAAGATGACTCTTCTCAAATTAAAAAGTTTCTGCTCTGTGTCACTTTCTGCTTGTTTTGTTTCTGCTTAAACATTTTCATGTCCTTGATGAACTCAGCAGATATGATTCACAAGCTTTAGTGTTAATAGAAAACAGCTTGTAAAAAATGGTCATGTAACTTTAGGTGCTTATTTAATCAACTTTTATGTCTTTTCTGCTCATCTCATTTCAGTTTTTATGAGTTCTGAGGAAAAATTACTTTACTGCTCAAAAATAAAGCCCTCTACCCTCCCTGCCAACAAAAAGCACAGATCTGAATGAAATCTTTGGATTTTATTGCGTAATTCTGTTACAAGTGTAAGGAGTCAAACTACAAATGTATTCAATAAGAAACTAGATTCAGATTTGGCGTATGATATAAAACCCAAATCCCAGTCCCAGGAGCAATACACCAGAAATCAAATCATCATTTTGCTTTTAATGCAGTACCTTACAGGTGAAAAATCTAAAACTTTTAACTTCACCATGAAACTTCCTCAGTTAAGTTGTATCAAGACACTTCTGTTTTTTACAGCTTATCTGAATTGCTGTGTTTAAATATTCAAATGAGGAATTATCTTAAATAAATGTGAGCTAATGTGCTTAAATTTCCAGTAGTAGCCTATATATGTTGGATGTTTTCTTTAAATTAGTCTAAGAGAAGACATGGACGCAAAATAGCCCAAAGTCTCAGAATTGACCAGTGCATGAAAAATTTTTTGCTTGCAGTGGCTGGCATTTAACCTGTAATATGTATAATTTTCATGTTTTTTTCCCCCTGTCTTTTCCTGTTTTTTTTTTCATGTCCTTCAATAAGCGCTGATACAACAGTTTTTTGTGGCTGGAAAAAATGCTCGGAATAGTGATTTAAAATTGTATAATTACATAGTTTGTCCAGGAGAGCGCGGCCCATTATTGATAATTAAATAGGATTTACTGTTCAATGCACTGATGCTTGGAATAAAGTTTCTTAAAATGTAAGATATCCTTCCTCCACTATGTATCTTTGTCACAAGAGTATGATAACTACATCAGCAAATACTGGCTGATATACTGGATATCTGAATTTTCTTTTGCTCTCTAATATCGATATTGGCATCAGCCCCACACTGACTGTTCAAACTCAAAGAAATGTGTAATATTATTCAGATAATGGTGCATTTTATGAAGTCTCCTTTACCTTATCTGGTCTGTGAACATTTCTGCATGAGTCAGTCTGAATTTCATCAGCAATGGTGGCAGTTCAACACTAAAATAAACAATTCCACAATCCACTGTTACTTCACAAGTCTTTAAATCAAGCCTTCTATTGTTACTGTTATTGATTGAGGTGTCCTATAGCAGCAGAAATCCTAGAAAGTACTAAAATATAAATTTCAAAAAGCATTTGTAATGAGTTTAAATGACAAAATTTGGTGAAGGGTGCACAGTGACTGTTTAGGACTCGAAAGACAGATTAGGACTTGGACTTGTCTTGAGCCTTGTTAGTCTTGATTCAGGACCTTATCAGTGTGACAAAGATTTATTCAGACTTGAAACAATACATTTACTTTGTTCCACTTGTGCTGATCCATAGAGAACCGCAAGGATGGTCAGACCCAATCTGAATAGATCTGAGTATAATTAGACTTAAAATACAGTCAGCCCAAACAGATCCAAATTGAGGGAGAACAGCAACATTGAAAGCAGCATAATGTGTCAATGATTAATGAGCAGCAGCTGACGAAAAGAGAAGCACTTCAGCTCACTCGATCAGCCTAAAAAAAATCCATCATTCACATGTGATTATTATGATACCACATGGTCAGAGCTGGAAATGAGTCTGCTATAATTTACTGAAGGAGAATGGGACTCATTCAAACAGAATGTATTATGCTGGAACTAAAATAAATTTCTGGTCCAAGTTGGGTCCAGGGTCAGGTTTCAGACACTAGGAGCAAAGTGGACCTTTGAACATTTTTCATAATAGGCTCCTATGACACTCTGATTTTCAACTGAGATAAATTGGCTGTTTCTACATAATTTCTCACTTACTCCACCTTTAACAGTTAGGATGCTACTGAGAATTTTCATCAGTCAAAGGTCACTTCATCTTAGTGCTTTTTATGTTAATGCTTTTCAAACAGCTCAGCTCTAACAATTTATCTTCCCAAAAACAGCTCTAACTGTAGAAAATGCGATTTATCCACATATTACAAACAACTACAGCCTTAAAGATAACCATGTTTTGAATCAAAGTGTCTCCTGACAATATTACTAAAGCAACTAAGCTTCAGAAATAAAGGATGCATTGCACAGCTTTTGTACCGGATTTCGTTATTATGTTGTCAGCTTTGCCCCCCTCCGCCCACTGTTGGCTGGAAGGTTTAAGGGGAGAAGAGGAACCAATTTGACCACAGTCAGCAGGATAAATGTGATATGCTGTCACAAGATTTTAACTCGATTCAGCTTTGAATAAATTACAAATGCATGTGCTTCTGCAGGAGCTGTGTGATGTGAATGTTTTGTTTTTTTTCTATTGGATTAAAGAACTTCTGACAGACTGCCTCAGGAGACTATGCAACCAGCGTGTGATTGTCTTATGTACAGTCATCCCACAAGGTGGCTTTTATCCTCTCTATTGTCTCTAATCTACAGGAATGAGATGAGGTTGCAGCTCCATAGTTACTAGAATATGCTTTATGGTCCCACATGCCTGCGTTCAGTCACACATGAACAAGCAGGCAGCAGCACAGGGTTGATCAATGGTAAACCAACAAGCAGATATTTTCTTTGGAGGACATCAGTTTCAACGTCTCACATGTCTTAAAAACTCTCTTACTAGGTTATTGAAAATATGCTACTTCTCCATGCTCACCACAGGAATCTCAAACATGTTGGTAAAACAAAAATGTGACACACAGTTATTTTAGACCTTTTAAAATGGTAATTCCATTAAAAGCTTACTGTCAATCCAGTCATGTGTCTCATTCATAAAGCAAAGCAATTTTATCCTTTGGTTTTCATCAAAACAGGCATCAGCACACTGGCTTTGAAAACAGTTGGCCAGCAATTTGTAACAGAGGTCTGTAAGCATCGATATTGGATGAATTTTTAACGATGTAATTAGTCATAATTTGAGGTTTAACTGGCAATTGAATTTTCCTTTTCAAGGGCTAAAAAGATTTTGATATTGCTGCTGTCACAATATCAGAATTCCGTGACATAATCATGGCCTCGAGAATTTACAGTAACCGTATTATTTGGATATCTGTAAAAAATTCTGTTTAGCACTAGGTGATCCAGTCTCTTGTTTAGTTCACTTACCTGAGATAATGTGAGTGGGACAATACTGCCATCCACAGGGGTTTCCAGGTGGGAGCCAGAGTGGTGTGTGTGTGTGTGTATGGTTTGGGTTAGAGGCTTCATCTGGGGTCGTCTGGTGGGCAACCTCCCTCACTGCTATTTCGATGATAGGCCCATAACACTTTCAGAGGGCTCATCTGCAACACCTGGTGTCCCAGGTGCACACCCATTTGCTCCCTTTTCCCTGGATGTTGTTTTGGGGTCCAGGAGGTGTCTTTTCTCTTAATCCAGAGCCACTGACTTGCCTGTTCAGCTGCACTGAAGAGGGCTTGGATGGGTTGACGTTGGGCTTGGCCTTGAATTTTCATGTCCCTAAGCAGCCTGGAAGTCAATCTGCCCACAAACCCTCTACAGACTACTTCAACTGGGAAAACCTTGGCTTTCCATCCATGTATTTTAGTGTCACCTGCCAGCTCGGTATACTTCAGGCTCTTTTGTTGGTAAGCCTCCTCAACAGCATCCTCTCAGGGCACAGTAAAATCTATGATGTAGATGCTGTGAAGTGAAGAGGATCAAAGCATGAGGTCTGGTCTGAGGTTAGTTATGGCTGTGGCTCTGATGGAAAACAGCTCCTTTGATCAGGTCTGCCAATAACCTCCAGTCTTGTGCCCCTCCCAGCTGGCCATAGTCTGATTTTGTAGAGATCTTGGCTTGCCTTGCACGTCCACGGAAAAACTCTTTTGGAGATGCAGGATGGGATGGTGGAGGGAGAAAGGTATTGATGGATGTCGGTCTGATCTCCAGAGTACCTGCAAGACACCTTAGCACCTGGCTGTGCTGCTAGGTGTAATGTCCTAGTGTCAGGCTTGTTTTGCATGTGCTTTGGGTTTGCTGGAGATAAACAGGAGGGGGCACACTGGGTCTTCCCCGTATCATTGTTTAAGGTTACTGGGAGATGGCAGCGCATCTTATGTAGCTTGTAACATGAAGCTGGTTCTAAGTGCTTCCATGCCCCACACCTCCCTACAAGAGAACTTTCTCCTTTCAACTTTCTCCCATCACATTCACTCACCCTGCTTTGCTTGAGAGATTGCCTTTGCACATCTTACTGTCTGCTCTTTCTGCTGCTCCTGTTCCTTAATGACAATACGTCAGTGCTGAGATTGAGTTGTCCTGGGACCTCACAGATGGTCAGAAGCCACATCAGCTGGGGAAGCAGACCGCACCGAAGGCATCAGAGCTTCAACTTGCCAGGGAGGAAAGACTTGTTGATACTCTCCAGGTTGTGTCCTGCCTAAGGTGGTCCACTTGATCTGCGTCCTTGAAAATGACATCTTACCAGCATCCCAGACTCCTGAACGGTTTCTCTGTTATTGTTGGTATGGTTTCCTCACCAATGTAGAAATGCTGCCCTAACAGCTTTCTGTTGACAACTAAAAAGCTCCCTGATTTGCAAGGCTTTATTTTCATCTGGACCCATTCAAGGTTCTCCTGCAGCTTTTTTGGCAGTTGTCTGGTGCATGCCTTGGTTAGAGTGAGTGTGGTCACATCATTCGTATATGCTCTTATGGGAGGGAGCCAAAGACCAAGTTTGAGCTTCTGTCCTCCAACTACCCACCAAGAGGCTTGGATGATGACCTCCATGGCTGCGGTAAAGGGGAAGCAGAGAGATGGTGCATCTTGCCATGATGCCAATTTCCGGATGTTGCCATGCTGGGGATTTACTCCTCTGTTTTCAGGCATCGCTATATGTCCCGGAAGTAGGCTTTGACGCAGGCAGTGATAGTATCTTGAACACTGAAGATGTTAAATGCTGTCCAAAGGAGATTGCAACAAACTGAGCCAAAGGCAGTGGCAAGGTCCAAGGACATGTGATGGAGTGTGTTCGTGTGTTTTGTCTCGTTTTCGCTAACAAATTATAGTATGAGTATAGGAAGGTGGAGAGAGAGTTTGGAACCATAAATGTTATAAATCATACAAAATAAAATGCACACTTAATGAAATTTTCTGTTTTGTGAGCAGTGGCAACTGACGTCCAGGTGAATTACTGCCACCTACTGTGAAAATGCGAAAATTGAAAGAACCGGTTTGGGGCTGCATGATTAACACAGTATTGTCATGTATGATTTTAACATGATATCAATAAGATTTTTTGCAGTATCACATTTTTTATATAATCAGTACAGGTTATTGTCAACACGCTCCCAACTAACACGCCATTGGTGGAAAAATTTTTACAACTGTAGGACCAGCATGCAAGAGCTGCTGTTGCTGGGAAATGAACTGTCAACGTTGGTTGGGCTACCAGGTTGAGCATATCTTAACTAATTTTTATTTGTTCAAATTCATTTTAAAGAAACTCTTAGCGTTATGCACCTTCTACCACAGCCCGACTAACTACCTTACGCAGTCAGCTGCACATATGAACAATAAATATTTATTTGAAGAGATCTGTATATTTGATTTTTGTTCCCATGTTAGAACAAAGGTTCCGTTAAAAATAAAAGAAGGGATAGCCCTAAGGTTGAATAAACTTTAGCTGAATATAGCCTTTTCCCCTTTTTTAATAAGACCATGCAGCATTGGCTATCACCTCTTTAGTGATTTAAGACATCTGTCCTTTAAAACCATCCTAAACATGACTTTTCGATCAAGTTATTTAACTCCTGTTGAGTTATTAGGATAAGTAAGACAAAGAAACCACTAAGTATACTGTACACACTGATTTTTTTGCTTAATTGAATTGAAAATAAAATTTTGTGAATGCTCTTTTGTTTAAGGAAGTCTGATTTAGTCAAGAGTTTGTCAGCTTGTTGATGGTGTTCTTTTGACATGAAGTTTTCATTCTCTTTGTAACTACTGCTTCAAAATGTCAGCAGCCAGTAAGAGAAACAAAAGATCTTTTGAGTACAAAAGATTTTTTTGTTTGTTTAGTCAGCCTCCTTAACATTGTTGTGTAATGTGTATGGCCTTGCAAGTATTCATGTTTGCATGAATGTCATGAGATTTACTGTTGACAAGCTTGAAGACATGAGTTACCTCAGACGTTGGGTGGTGACAGAACACAAAGGAAGGTGAAAGTGATTTCCTCTGTCATCAGGAGTCTTTGACGCTCACTTATACTGCCATGTGTGCCGTCAGACTTTGAGGCATAGTTCTTATAGGTGCGTGATGGGCTATTTGACTGTCAAATGGTCTTGCATCCCTTATGCATACTTCCTGCATTCCTGCAGACTTTGCCCATGGATATTACCTGCAGTAAATAGTGTTGTCATGTGAAACGTGATTAACAATTAAAACCCAAAAGCATTTGTTTAAAAAAATAAATAATTAAATAAAATAATGCAGCTGATGGCTCTCTTGAAAATCTGATTAACTTCATTATTCTATAGGCAAAGTTTCTCTAATCAAAAATAGAAATGTTTTTAAACGCTGCCAGAGACCTCACCTTTTTATTGCAGGACTGAGTTATCTGCTTAAATCAATCAGTCTATAAAACAACAGCAACAAAAGTACAAGTTTTTGAAACAATAAGGAACATTTTTCCTGAAATCTCTATATGAATATTTTTTTGCTTGTCTTCTTTATTTATTTTTTTTAACTGAAATGTAATTGCCTTTTAATACTTTTATTTTAAGATCATCATGTACAGTTTTTGTGTCCTGTTTTTTAAAGACTTTTAAAAAAACATCCCAAATTAAAATGAAAATAAAAAATCATAAAGAAACATGGAAGGAGCAATTACTAAGTGTGCGACGCTGTTTTGAAATATACCAGTACAGTATTTACTCGACAGTTATCACTTATTTACTATGTAAGCAAGAGCCTGGTGGACGTTCTTATAGGCAGTTGATCTCTACGGTGTCCTGGCCTTAAAGAAAGAAAAAACGTAAAATAAATGAAATGAACCAAAAGCTGAAAGAGACACAAAAGTGCTTGCCCAGTCTTGTTCCTGCAGCCTCTTGTGCTATTACACTTTCAGGTGAGTTCAACTGAGTGCATGAGGGCTGAGAGCTTAAGACCTTAGCAGAGACATTGTGATTGGGCCGTGGACATGTTTTGCATTCCCTGAATGTACTCATTATGCTGCCCAGCAGCCTTGTTTTTTGTTTTTTTTGTTTGTTTTTTTTTTAACAAAAAGCTGCAACCAGAAGCTTTAATTTATATTCTGTCTTTTTTGGCAGGAACAGAGCGTGACCTTTTCCAGAGTTTCTTAAAACAGAATTGGTTGACCTTACACACATACTGCTTATCACCTTTATCACTCACACTGACCCCTCAAGATCTGTAAAAAGGTCAGTCTTCTGCTGTTCTACAAAAATCAAGGTATTTCCTACAGAATAGCGGTGGGGCAACAAACCACAGGCATTTGTATTTTTGTACACCCACTGATCACTGTCTTATTGCCTTGCTATACCTTTGGGGTTGTCTTATACGCATTTAGTCAGGCCTTAGATCAGGACAGTCCAGGCATTCAGTTATTTAAGGTACACAAA
>JAPQLA010000007.1:21137598-21148111 GCA_029822935.1 Naso vlamingii | reverse complement strand
TGCATTCACATAGAATCAAGCAGACTGATGGGTTTATTTTGACCAAGCCGAACTCTGGCCTGGTCAAAATAAACCCTTATTTACAGCTTTAGATGTGAAAATCTCTGGTAATGTCCAACCTTGCCCAACATTTCTTTATTTCTCCAAACTCACATCCAAGCAGAATGGTCAATTAGCAGTATGCCTGATTCCTGTCCCTTCGGTGGTTGTTTTATTTTGTTCTTATGCTGCTGTTGTTTTTGTTGTTGTTCTTGTTTTTGCAACAGTTAACATTAATAAGGCATTGACTTTAAACCATTTAAATTTCAAGTTTGTTAATAGCCTACTGTGGAATATTCCTTTAGGTTGATCCGGCCAACTACACAGAGGAAGTGAAATCTGCTTTCCTTCAGGCAGTAATTGACAGAGGGAATCTGTCCTCTCAAGCTATCGATGATACAGAGTTCCTACTGTGGCTCAAGATTCGGCTGAGCCCTCTCCTTATTAACCTCCCTCCCGGCCTGGTGACGCCTTTGTTTGACCTAGGAAAGAACAGGAGCTGTAACAGCAGCCAAGAGATGTAAGAATTTCTGCAATGACGGTCTTTGTGATGATAGGTATTTTTTAATTTTCACAGACTAATTATTAAGGTTTTTTTTTTAATTTAGGATTACATTGCTGGACACACTACATGAGACACTCAGCAACAACACCCAAAGGGAGATCTACCAAAGCACCCTCCTCTTCCTTCAAGGTTTGTGTGTATTTATATTTACATATACGCACTAGATAGATAGACAGACAGACAGATAGATAGATAGATAGATAGATAGATAGATAGATAAAGAAAGAGAGATCATTAACACTGACCAATAATATGTGACCTAATCTGCAATTCAAACAGATCCAACACCCCTGAAGTGTTACGGTGGTGGAAGCTTCTACATCTATTTGAGAAACACCTTCCTTAGCTTTGGCTTTCCAGATTTGTCCATGTTCATATCTCTGCTGCCACAGATACGAGAGTCAGAGGTAACACATAACACTTATTAAAGCCTTTTTAAAAAAAATAATCCCACAATGATGCAAAAGGAAAAATACAGACATTGACTTTGGAGGAGGATTAATATGGTATCCCTACGTTTGTGATATAGCCCACCACAGAGTTAATGTATGTGCTAATGGCTTTTGTGCTGCTCCACAGGTAAATTCAAAATATTCCTCTGAAAGTGTTTTTTTTTAAACTATGTGTTCTTTTTCAGCTTTTAAGTACCATCACCACCTCAGAGCTGCACCAGTTACTCAGTGAACCCAATGTGATCAGTAACGACTCTGATGTCTGCGTCATTTTCAACAACTACAACAACACTCTTGCCTTCCTAGAAACTGTATGTCCTTCCTCTGAATATTGCCATATAAAATACTTTATTACTGATAAGACATTTTGAAATTGGTAGCAATCAAGTGGTAATTTTGTCACCTTCTACAGCATATATGTATACAACACGTAATGGGTGTAACATCACAGATTTTACGCCAGTCTCCCGCTGAACATTTTAATGCATGTGTATGACATTAGGAGGATGTTCCAGATGATGTGAAGATGGTGACTCTTCCCTGTGTTTGGCCTGTGGCGCTGAGCAGAAACAGCAGATCTGAGGTTAACTCGTGGTTCGACCTAGGGTTGAGGGACTATCTCAGATTCCTCAGCAAAAGCCTCATCAGCTTCAGTGAAGTGCAGAATGCTTCTTGTTTCGCCTTCCAGAAATTGTAGGTCACTTTGTTCATGCTCTCAGAAAACTCAGTGTTGGTTGATAACACGATACTCAGTTTTGCCTTGTTTTCCTTTCACAGTGTCTCTGTTATGGGAAATAACTTCACATACAACAGCTCTGAATTTGGACAGGATGACGTGTACACCACCATCAGGACCTACCTGAGAACTGGTAAAAGGCATTTCTTATGTATACATGTTATACTGGATGATGAATGTGCAATTCAGTCAATGTTTCTCAACCCAGTTTATCATGGCAAATGTTCTTTCTGTGTTAAGTCCAAAATTTCTTAGGCACAGAACAACCAGCTAAAATTATTTTATGATACATTATTTAATTAATATTATCTTTTTTTGCTTTAGGTTTTTTGGCCAAATGTTTTCTTTTGGTTTTTAGGGGGAAATTCGTAGTTTGGTTTACATTTAGAAGTCGTGATTGCCCATTGCACATTGATTATTTTTAGCCGAACTAGCAGTAAGGGACTCTGGGGATGGCAACGCCAGGTTGTCATCACACAAACACAAACATTCATTGATGTTTAAAAAGTGAACCCCTGACTTTTTCTCTAACACGTCTACATGACATTTGTGAATTTGACTGATATATCTTGACAACCAAAAATAGACAACTAAAATTCATTTCCTCCTCAGTATAAATGACAGTAACTTTAATAACCCAATAATTCTTTTTCTCCAAGTTTAAATTTTAAGTGATAACTTTGGTTTATCTTTGAAACCAATGAAATTCCCATCAGCTGTAGCTTCACTCAGTGCTTACTGCCTTTTAGAAAATACAACCCAACATATTTAACAAAGACATTTTCTAACTGCTAAACATCAGCATGTTTATATTAGTATTGTATAGTACTGTGTATATGTTAGCCCGCTTATCGTAGCTTTTGCTTTTGCTTAGTGCTGCAAGAGACACTTTGTTCTGCGGTCTTTAAAGTGAACAGTAACTTCATGCCCAAATTCTGCTGGTTTCCACCATTCCAGCATTTTCAAGCAGCAGGGAAATGCACAAGACAGTGGCCTTAAAGCCACCATCATTCATCATATAAAGAGATAAAATTATTTCCATTGCATTACCTTATTTGTTTACAAGTTTTGTTTCCTGTGTCCATAGAATCTGGGGCCAGATGCTACAATGCCAGTGATGCTGAACTTAATTCTACTGCATGGTTTGTCAATTACATCGGCAGCTTTGTGACATTCGTCACTCTGGATGATCTCACCTCCTTTGTCTCAACACGTCAAGTATGTCTTGATATCAGTTTTATAATTTTTTTAAATTTTATTCCTAATCTTGGACAAAATATAGAAATTTATTCAGTGAGACTATTACAACATAATATGGTTTTGTTCAAATTCATTTTTTATTACATCATTACTGGAAAAATCAAAGGCTGTTTTTTTTTGTTTGTTTGTTTGTTTGTTTGTTTTTTAAAGGTTGGAGTGTTCTCAGTGAACGAAGCCAACCTGGAGCTCTTTAACAACACAGAAATTCCAGAAAATGTGACAGACTATTACATCTCACAGCTTTATGAATTTAACCCAACCTTCAACCCTGTGAGGTGAGTAAATTGACAACAATTTGTAATTGGGACATATATATTATACATCAGAATAGTCTATGTTGATTATTATGAGAGGTTAAAATATGTCTCTTTACATTTAGGCTTCCAGGCTTTTTCGTGTGCTCGTCTGAGGTCCCAAGTGCAGCACTGTCTTCTCTGAGTGAAAGTGATGCCGTTGTCATCCTGAATGAGCTGAAGGAATTTTGCAATGGGTCAGAGGACAAAGAGGTACTAGCGCCACTTATTTCTACACAAAATTTTATAGATAACAAAAATAGACATTTTCATTTTTTTAAACATTGTTTTTGAAAAACATTTATTGCCTAAGCTTAGGCCCTGTGGTCAATGCAGCACGATGACTCTCATAATGTAGATAGTTACAGTATATTGCGCTTTGAGGTTTTTAAGCTCTAAAGGCTCCTTCACACCTAGAACAATAACTATAAAGATAACTATACAACTATAGTCTGTTGTTCAAGCATTCACCACAAGATATCTTTCATTCAGTTCTGATTTCTCTGAAGGGATGGAGGAAGATTATTTTACCGATCTGCTTTTAATTTACTGGCTATCTAAGAAAGCAAATAAGCTGGCATGCATGAAGGCACTGTTGTGGAGGGGATGGCCTTTGTCAAAAAGTGCCAGTTTTTTCTGCACTTCTGTGATTAGCTCTTTTGCTAGCGACACTAGTAAACAAATGGAAGGCACGCCCCTTCCCTTTGAACTTTATTTTGATTGTTTGAAAATGTTTTATTGTTGTCCATGCATCAAAAAAAAAAAAACAACAACTTTGAGATGGGATCAAGAACATTGTTACAGTTGTCATATGTATGTTTTTAGTGTGAATACATACATGAGATTTACCTATGACGATTTCAAAAACTTTATGGTTATAGTTATCTTTAGAGTTATCATTCTAAGTGTGAAGGTGCCAGAAATGTTTGGTGCTGAATTAATTGAACTGAATGAGACATGTGTGACTGCATTGTGATTGTTTTTTATTGTTGAATTTGGCCTAGACCGTCATGACACTGGAAAGAAATAGTGTTAGCTGTAATTTGGTAAAGAGAATTATTGAGATCAACATTTGCAAGTTTCAAAAGGCAGCTTGTTTATATAAAAGAAACTGATGCCTATTTAATTTAGCTTAAGGTTGTAATTTTGGCCTATGCTTGCAGTGTGTGTGTGTATGCATTAGTAAAGTTTTACGATTGAACACATACAGTATTAACTGCAAAGATTTACAAAAGTAAAAAGTTCCCATTTGATTTTTTTTTTCATCTCATTCTACAGGTATCTGCTGCTCTGGCATCCAACATTAAGACAATCACAGCAGAGACATTTGTCACCCTGGGCAGTGCCAGTGCAGGCCTGACCAGCAGCCAGATCACTTCAGTTGACCCGTCAGTGCTGGTTTCCTCTGTCTCCACCCTGAGCTCAGTTACAACCTGGAACCAGGAGCAGGCCAGCACCATCATCCAAACCATTACTGCCTCAGGCTTCCAGGTAATGGCCTTACTACTTGTCCTCTCGGCATCTCTGATTAACATGTTATATATTTAAGTGGTCTGTATTTGGTAAAATTGGTTTAATTTGAATAAGAATAAACATATAGTACGTAGTATATGTCTCTGTAGTAACTGTAAATGTATAAAACAGATTAACAGTGGATCCTCCCTCGAATCCCTTGGCACCCTTGTTGCTGGAGTTCCTTCAGAGTCATTTGAAAAAATCCCAGCTTCTGAGCTACTCAGCATTTCCAAGAGCAGCACATTTGTCTCTAACATGCTGGCAGCACCAACAGTCATTCAGCAGGTCTTCGTCGAAAAGGTACCAAGTTAACTTCTGATTGCACAACAACTTACAGCCCTGATTCTCAACTGAACAAATGTCTTCAGACACATCACGATTTAAAAGTTTCTGTCTTTGGTAATCACAATATGATATTAAAGCATTTAAACATACATCATCAGGAAAGATAGATATGAAAATGTATGTAGATACTACGATCCCCAGTGTACTGTATTATTATCTAAACTACAGTGTCTCTTTATTGCCCCTGCCAACAAACTCCTTCAAACTCCTACAGTTCTGTTAAACAAAATTTCAGTATTCTAATTTAAAAAGGACAACAAGCAACACTCACTTAGCCAGAGACAGTATTTTGAGAACTTAAACTGTAAGCCTACTCTCTAAACTTTCTTCAA
Source organism: Naso vlamingii (assembly GCA_029822935.1). Classification (NCBI taxonomy): domain Eukaryota; kingdom Metazoa; phylum Chordata; class Actinopteri; order Acanthuriformes; family Acanthuridae; genus Naso; species Naso vlamingii. Next base: position 21,142,574 of record JAPQLA010000007.1, on the reverse strand, counting down.
AAGATACTATGATCGGTTTATTGTAATGTTTTGAGTGCGAAAATGATATAAATCTGTGTAAATGCAAAGAATCCCATTCAAGAACCCCAGAACTTGACACGTTTTAAATTAATTTACAGGAAGACTTGAGATGGTTTTTGATCTTGATTTTAACTGTTTAATTCCCTGGTAGATCATTTCTGTGGACTCAAGTCAAGTGCTAGTGAATGTGCCCGATTCTATGGCAACTCAAATCCCATCATCCCTGCTGGTGTTCTCCGAGGAGACTGTGGACATCAGTGTGATTAATAAAAAACAATGGACGAGTGATCAGGTCAGTATATGGCTAAACACACAGGATTGAGTTATTTGAGGATTAGCCATTCAAACGCAGATTCAGATTTAAAATGATATAGATATGAACTTTAACAGCTAAAAAACAAACAGGCAATGGCAACAAGTACTGTTTTCTTGTTTCTCTGTTTCTATCATTTGAAAGCTATTTTAGGTGAACTGATTTTTTCATATAATTTACTGAAAACATTAAACAATAAATATGTTAAAACAATTATATTATGTACAGCATTTGCTGTTAAGAGATACAACAGGTTAAACTGACATCGCTGTGTCTGTTCTTCTAGGCTGCCATGTTTTTTGGAACTTTGGGTAAAACAGACTTTGACATCGAGCAGTAAGTAAACAAGATGAATAACTTTCTTTTTCCTCCAAGGGAAATTCCTTGTCTGTTTAATTCAGTTCAGTTCAATTCAAAATAAAGTACTTTGTTTTCCATTAGGAACTTGATTGTGCAGTGGACAAACAGGAACAGATACAATAATAGCTAAAGAAAATCTTGTACTTAGTTGACCTAAAAGTAAAGATTAGCCATAGCGCAGAGTGGTCATAGTGCAACAGCGATGCATATACGTTTGATTTCACATAAAAATTAAACTAAAAATATAACCAATCATTTACCATGTGGCTTTTTACCGTCCCCATAGACTTTCTCCTCCTGTGCTGCAAGGCTTCACGTGCACATCAGTGCAGAAAATGAAAACAGCCAAGATCAAGAGGCTGATTCGTGCCTGTAGGCCGAGGAAAGGCAGAGCCAAGGTGCAGCTGAAGGAATCACAGGTAAACTACTGGGGAAATCTACCTGAAACGAAACTTAATTAAATTATATTGCTATGCTCCTTCATCTGAGGTTACTAATCAATATGAGAGTCTTAACTTAAAACAAATATGTTGCATTATGGACTCTTCCCTCTGTCTTTTCTGCATTTTCTTCAGCTGACTTGCATGTACAGCCTGCTCAGTGGAAACATTTCCCAGGACTTCACGGATTATCCATCAGACATACTTCTCTACGTGAAGTAAGTCTGATTTCTTTCGGCCTTATAATGTGCCACTGGCTTAAAATAGTATGTATTTACTTGACTTGTATTTTCCCATTCTTTGTTTGTTTATAACAGCAGCAAAGATGTAAAGAGTGCCAACTGCAGGTCCTACTTTTCTGCATTGGGTGCAGCGGACTTCTCTGTGGCCTCCAGCGTTTTGAACAAGGATTCACTGCTCCTCGGTGAAGCCAGGACCTGCTTGGTGAGTGACATTAAAAGGAGAATTCCAATATGCCTCTGCTGTGTTGTTACAAATGGCAAAAAAAAACCCTGTATTTTAAAGGCCAAAAATATAGGGGATCAATCAATGATAAAATGTTTTGATGTAAAAAAATGTTTTAACTTTATTTTGATGGTCAGAATTTTAACTGCACTGTAAAGCTACATCTGTATACAGATGCATGGTATGAACAAAATGGGCAAACAAAATGAATTCGGGCTTCAACTAGGAATTTTAATGTAGTTAAATGATACCAATGAATATTGCTAGTTGACTTTCGAGGTGTGCCACTATTTCAAACTAAATACTGCATTTTTTACTGTCTAGGGTATAAGTGGTGTGAATCTAAGCAGAGACGATGTAGAGGTGCTGGGAAACATGGCCTGCACTCTGGACAGCTCCGACATTCAGAATGCTGATCCTCTCATTCTGGAAAAACTCAAAGCCTGCAAGGACTTCTCTGACAGCCAGGTGGCAGCCATGGAAACTCAGCTGCTCTCTGCAAAAACACAATATGGGTATGAGAATCAGACCAAATTTAAGCCATTTAAGCTGCTATTGAAAGGATATAGTAGTGATATATTGCATGTTTATAATTATTGTCAAAATCTCATGAAAAGATACAAACAAGAAGTTAACTGATTCGATTAACAAGTATTGTTTGCCTATCAAAAAGGGAATATAGCTAAATTTCTTCTTGCCATTGAGCTCAATTGTTGTCAAAAATATATATTAAAATACATCAGTTAGCCACTCTGTTACACTGTGTATGATATGTTCCTTCAACACCATGAACACACACTGTATTTTTTTTATATGTCAGCACAGTACTCATCATGTTGCTTCGTTAAATACTCACTGACAAATGCTTTTACTGTTCTTTTGTAGTTATTTTTGTTTTTCAAAAAGCTTTACATCTGTGACCCTTCAGATGTATGATTTTAGTTGAGACCAGGGACACTATAACTTTTTTTGTAACGTTTGGTCTTTTCGTTGGATTTGTTTGCAATAAGACAAAATTAAAAATGACACTCACCTTATGCTATACCTGCCAAATATAACATTGAATTAGTGACAAATCATTGCTGCATCATGTCGAGTCAGTTTTTATGAATAAATCAATAATCCCCATTCCCCACATTTTGCATCCTATGGCAACAGTATTAAAGTAAAATATTTTTTTCTGTTTGTAGGAATGTCAGCACCTGGAACAAGGAAAAACTGTTAAGCCTTGGGAATCTGCCACTTTATTTCACAAGAAACATCTGGGGCCAGATTAAAACTGTATGTGTAGTCCATGAATGTTTTCCTGATATCGTGATTTTTAAGCACATTGTGAGACACCTTATATCCACTTTAAACTCTGTGTGGAAAAGCCATTTCTTTAGTGATTTGATTTGATTTTTTTTTTCTTTCCAGAAAACAATGAAACAGTTCCTTAAGACCTTCATGCCCAAACTGAGGAGAGAGAAGACAGAGAAGAAAAAGCTGAAGGTGCTGTTTAACCAGATGAGCGCAGTCAGGATAACACGAGGAGCAGGTAAATAAGAAAGAGTGCAGCACAACATGTTTTAACATAGCAGCTATTGTGCTGATATTGTGTGATTTTGGGTTTTTTTTATACAAAAGTGGTCTGTAAATGTTATTGTGTGTTCAACAGAAATAGAGAGCAAAGTTGTACACTAGGGTGTCGAAGTTTACTTACTCTTATTTCCTTTGTTGACAAATTATTCTCAAGGCTGCACTGTGGGTAACATGACCCAGGTGACAGTAAATGATGCTTCCTTCCCCTTTGGCTACGATCCAACACAATTTGATCTCTGCCTGGACATCCCGGTTCTGAAGGACAACCTCTACTCAATTTGCGAGAAAGTGGATAATGTTGACATGCAGACAATCATCCTGAAGAAACTCAACCAGGTAATTTAAATTAAAATTGTTATGGCTTCTTGGCATTTTCAAATGATAGCCAATTCCTTTTGTGTCGGGATATGTGGTTTTCAGACTTGCTGACTCTTTGTTTCCATTCAGACAATCACAGACATTCAGGTAACATATCGCCACATTAATTTATTTCTGTAGCAAACCGGGTGTTCAGCTTATAATACATATGTGATAATAATAAACTTTTTTTGAAATAACAAAAAATCTTGCGCTTCTATCTCATTCTCAAAAACAAATAACCCTGCATACACCTGACCTTAATTACCATGACCAACACCCTTTCATTCATGAGTCATTTCCTGCCCTATCACAATCTCAATACATCAGGCAAAAGAAAATAATAATATCAGGTGACTAACCTTGCACCCATTAAGATAATTAATCGGACAGTAAAAAGTTATTACATGAAAGTAAAATGGCTCTAACAAAAATAAACAGTCAGGTGACAGGTAATTTTAATTTTTGAGGGAATTTCAAAAATGATAGGAAACTATAGAGACTTTTTTACATCAGTTATTCATATTTCAACACACTACCACATCCCACTCAAACCTTTTCTTTTCTTCCAGGCATTCCCAACAGGTGTTTCTGATGAGAACGTTCAGCTGCTAGGTTCAGTGTCTCGTGTGGCATCACTTGATGACATCTCCAGATGGAACATCACCAAAAGAGACACCCTGGCAGCGCTAATGACAGCTGATGACGGACCATGGGAGGCTGCAAAGGTAGAATAAAGAGGGACAACAAAATGCTTTAACTTTAAACTGTAAAGCCATTTCAGATAGAATGTTATAGTCGATATCCAACCTCTTGTGTATTTGCTCACCCCAAAGTATTTTCTTTCATGTTCTTAGAGCAAAGCGATCATCACCAAGTATCTGAAAACCACAGGTAACTCCCTGGGCAGCATTGAGCTGAACCAGATTGACTCCAACCTGTGCTCATTAGACACCAGCACACTGAAGACCATCACCCCTGACAGCATCAGGTGGGTAGTAGGATGTGACTTAAAGATGCCTCAGCTTGGCCATTGTGAGTGATGATGCACACTTTTATCACTTGCATGCTGGACTTCAGTATTGCTCTCCTTTCTGGTCTGTCCTGTAATACAATACAGGTCCAATTAAGTAGATGTCTGCTGCACACATGCCATCTGAGACCAATAGGAGAGCACACATTACACCCATTTTTCAGTCTTTACACTGGTTGCAATTTCTTTTATTATTTACAAGGCACAATATGTCATTGCACCACGCTATGTTTCAGAAATGCATTTGTTTTATAAACCCTGAATGTACGCAGATACACACACTGGCAGACTTTCATTTATAAAGCTCTTGTTGGTCTAGTTCCTACTTACTTATCTACTTATCTTCAGCGAGCCAGAAGTCATTATGCATTGCATTGTTGTGATGTTTTTCAGCTGTATGTTCCAC
>JAPQLA010000007.1:20709947-20720000 GCA_029822935.1 Naso vlamingii | reverse complement strand
GCAGCGGAGCAGACGTGGATGATCCGTCTCCAATGAAAGTGGGTGTTTTCTCTTCCACCTTGGCATATCTTCATTTGTTATTTCGTTTTTTTAAAAAAGAAATCCTAACACAATAAATGCATTACTGTCTATGTTGGGTATTCATCATGAGAGACAATACAATTTGCAATCTGGCAGTCAAAATGACCACCCACGGTCGTTCTAGTAGGAAGGGAATTTTGGCCTTTCTGGTGTTAAGCTATGTGCACTGCAATATACTGGATGTTGGGAATGAGCGACTCCTCCACTTCAGTGGTGGCGTGTGAGGAAACTATTGGAGAAAACTAAAATCCTCATGGAAACACAAGTTTAAGGCTGAGGGAGGGGGGAAATTTCTTGGGGTGACATAAGGCCTCACAGGATAGAGAACAAGGGGAACAACACAAAATCAGACAATCAGCTAATAATAATGAAACAACATAAGACAAGAGGCACCGTGAGTCTCCATTATTCCAACAGGCGTTACACTGCCACACAGTATGCTGGTTTAACAACATAATAGATCTGATATTGGCTTTTAATTAAAAGCCTTATATTCAACCAGGCAGTATCATCCACCTCCAATGTGACAAATATGATGCAGTTTGCCAAACTGCATTTTCAATCTCTCATTTATCAAAAGTTATATTGTGGGAAGTGCTTCACTTAAGCTGAGACATTTAACATATTTTGGGCAGCTACGCATGATAACATCACACTGCCAAAATAAAAAAACAAAAACAAACTAAAATGTGATTGTTTTAGTCACTGGTGAAATTAAAAAGCACATGCTGTCTGCTGAGGCAGTTCCAACACTTCAATAACAGCATCAGTTTGTAATCTCATAATGTACATGTAAATACTCTCCATATTAAATGTGCTGATGCAAAGAGGCAACAACAATAGAACAGCACGATTAAACCCCTTCGTGAACAGATGTGACCGTGCCTGATGGGTGTAAACTGTCATCTTGTACGTCTGCGCCGACTGTTCTCACATGCAGTCTGCTGCTCACACCAGTCTGATTTTCACAAATGTCTGTTTCAGAAACAAAAGTACATCTGACAGGCCTCGCGTGAACCATTACTGGTAGCAAATAAGCTTGCCACGTGATAAATGATGGGCATAACTATCATTCTGGTGTGACGCTGATGAGGAAAGAAGACCGCTCCCTTTTTCACATTTGAGAGCATCCAAAGTTTGTAAACTCACTATGCATTTACCTGGGGAGGGGATGGCCACCGAGGTAACTCAATACAGTTATCCCACCCGTTGAAAGTTCCTTAAATTTGTCTTGCTTCGTGACAAAGTTCCCTCTCTTGTTTTTTTTTGTTCTGTCTCCCCGTCTCGGTCTCTGAATGACTGATGAGTGTGCGCTCCGCTTTATTTCGCTGTGAACCGTTTGGCATCTGAGAAGCTTTCTGGTGTGAAGACGATCATGCGCAGGACGTTAGTGAGCTCCACGTCACTGTAACCTGCCATCACCAGCAGCGGCTGCGGACTGATGTTGGGCTGCTTCCCGTTCCTGTTGAACCTCTCTGACAGCCAAGATGCGGGACAGCATGCTCTGTAGAGTGGTGCCCTCTAATGGCTGAGAAGTGTACCAGTGGGAACTGTTGAAGTCAGACAACAGAACAATATTTCTTCTTAGAGTACTGACATAAAGAAACACATCTGATGCCCCACAAATGGCGCAGGAGCTAATATCTGAGCCTCCATAAAGCCACATGCTATTATCACATCAATCACTATGTGTCTTTAATGTTGGACGTCTGGCTCTGACCTGTGTGTGTGCACAATCTTTTCAGGCAGGAGGTAAAACACATCACCTCTCTTCTTCACTGACTCTGGGCTGTTAGAAAGCAAGAGGGCAAAGAAAGTAAAGCATTTGCTCAGTTTAATCAGATGTACAAGGTGTTTTGTGTGTCTCTGTCTCTGTGTGTGTGTCTCACCATCTAGAGAGGTAGAACTCGTAGAGCCTGACAGGGCAGTGCAGAGGGTTTGCGGTATTTTCGAGAATTTCCAGGTCTCCCTCTTCCTCTGCCTGTGCTTTTCTCAATCGCTCTGAAAACAAAAAGAAGTACCAAAACTCATTAACTGATAATTTTAAAACAAACTTTGCTTCTGGGGACATGGAGTCCATTTATGAATCTGATTTGATGTTTAGAAACGGAGTGTACATTATTTTTCTTAGGGGCAATACTAATAGTTTTGGATAGAGGTTATGAAGCTTCTTTTGCATAGACTAAAGGTCAGCAACTTTTACTATCAGGAGAGCTATTTTGCCCCCCTTTCTCACCATAAAAATGTGTCTGGAGCCACAAAACATATTTGAGCCTCATAATGAAGGTACACAACTTTAAAAGTCTAAATTAGCTGATTGTAATTTTAAAAAGGCTTAATTGACCATTATAAGAATTTTTTCACAGTGGGCTTTTTAAACATAGTTAGTACATGAACTCTGAACAAGCCTATTCGAGTCCTCCTTGTGTTTGTGAAAATTAGTAAAATAAAAAGTGGCATACTTTTTTTTATGACTTAAATTGAAAATTTTCAATTTAACAACCCACCACAAAAGGAGGTTGGGTATGAAAAGTAGTGAAAAGGAGCCTACTTTTGACAGCAGCAACACAGGATTAAAACAGTTACAGTAAAAAATATGTACAATAGATTCTATTAAATTTTGATTAAAGTTAATTTAAGTTTGCCTTAATTCTCAGCCCTCGGGCCTGATCATTAAAGACTATATAATGTCACTCTCATTTAATTCATTAACAAAACTCCATATGACAATGCATTTTTACAGTCAGAGAATGGAAAAATGACTCAATAACAGTATTTATCTGTCCCGTTTCCTGCCCTATTTTGAATGTGTCCCTGATTGAAATGATCAGCTCGTTATCAAGCTCTGCTGAAGTCTGATAATGAGCAATGACATGTTTGAGCAGAGACACATCTTAAACATGCAAATTGAAAAACACTGCTCTAGCCTCACAACAATTATAATGTTAAAAAAATATAACTGGAATTCAAAAGGGGCAAAAGAGCTGCATGAGGCTCAAGAGCCACAGGCTGCAGGCCCCTGGCACAGAAAAAGGACTTTTATTTAAAAACACACACGTGCAATGTTGCAACCCCCACCAGTCTCCTCTCGGCGTGGCTTGGTAGCGCTACTTCTCTGGTATCGGAGGTAGTGGACTTTGCCGGCTCGGCTGCAGGGTTTGGAGCATCGCGTGAAGTTGGTAAAAGAGAGCTTTTGGTGCTGCGCCAGCGTGGTGAAGTGAAAATTCTTGGTGCAGAAGAAGAGCAGCGTGTTGAGCAGCACTATGGGGGAGTAGGCGCCCAGCTGCTTGCACTCCCACAGGTAGGACTCCACAACACGAGAGGAAACGACGCCACCTTGAGGGCGAGAGAGGAAGCAGGTAGAGTTGAGCCAGTCGAATGTGTCGACTAAGCACATGTTCACAGTTTCACCCTGGCCACGACTGAATGAATGAATGATGAATGTATTAGCACAAAAGAGTAGTGAGTATTATTAATTTGAAGTTTATTGAGTCAACCTGATATTACAAAGTAGCTTTGCTACTTTAATTGATTAATTGAAAAAAACCCCAAACAAATAGAAAAATAGAAAATTCATCAACTATTTTGACATCTGGTTAATCATTTGTCATTTTTCAAATAAAAAAGTAAAAAGAATCGCCGGTTTAGCCTCTTAACTGTGAGAATTTGCTGCTTTTTTGTATCATTTATGATAATAAATAAGGAGTCATTGTGTTTTGGGCTGTTATTTGGACATAAGAAGCAATTTGAAGATATCACACTGGGCTCTGGGAAATTGAGATGAGCATTTTTCACACTTTTTTGACATTTCATGGAAAAAACGATTAATCAGTTAATAGTAAAAATAATTGGCAGATTAATCATAATGAAAGTAATCGTTAGTTTCGGCTCTACTGAATAGTTACTACGTTCACCTGCTTCTTTCCAAGTTTGTCTGCCGTTTGGTGCTGAACATCTAGAGCTCTGTGAGTTAATCTGAACTTTCTGCGAGCAGTGACATAGAACCAAAACAGCAACGCTGAAGGTCTTAAAACTAAAACAACTGACTGAAAGCTGCAAAAACACTCGGTAAATTCAAGAACTGAAGTGTTGGGTGATAAATCTGTTTGTCACAACAACAACTCCTACATTACATTTAGTCCCATTATTAAAATAAGCTACATATTGATATTACATACAGCTCAAAGCTGTATGTAATATCAATTCAGCACAGGATAGGCAGACACTGTCACTACCAATAAAGACCTCTACTGTATATAGAGAGGTACTTATATATACAAAATCTAAAGAATTATGATTGTGTGTTGATAATCATACCCCTGGGTAGTAGCTTCGGTTTCCAGAGTCGCAGGATTCCAGTCAACTCGTTAGCAAACTGACTGTACAGCTCATCAGTGAAGATGTTCTCTATGCGGCCCTTCATGAACAGATACTATCCGAGAGAGGGAGCCAGAAAAGAAGGGATCAACACGCAACACGTTAAAAAGAACAAAATGAAAACCAGTGACTGTGTGTGTGTGTGTGTGTGTGTGTGTGTGTGTGTGTACCTGCTGTATCCCCAGGCAGAGGTAAAAGATGCTGTCGGGGCTGTAGGTCTCTCCACTGGGCCGCCTCACTTCTTTGACGAAGTGAGACAGAGCAAAGCTCAGCTCAGCAGAGTCACACTGAAGGACGTCCTCGTTAATATCCACTGGATTGGCTACAGGAGAAGACACCATAAAATAGAGCCAGTGTGGAGTAAAGTTTGTCAAAATAGAACCAATCAACGGGTCAGTGGAAGCTACATTCTAAAGTAAAGCAGGTATAGTTGAAGAACTGAGGCTCACATTCTTTCAGTTGCTTGTTTCTCTGTTGGACCCAGCTCTTCCAGGCTTTAACCCCATACAGGTGGTTCACTTTGGTGGCGGCTGCGGTCACCGCCGCACTGCGATCTGACGGGACGGTTCGCCTTCGTCCCTGGATGAATAGAAATGCAATGAGAGCTGGGTGCTGTCAGGTGTGGCTGACACAGTTAAAAGCTTGATTGTGAGCAGAAAATCCACTGCTAGGCCCAAAGTGAGCATATTTTTGGTTCTATAAATACATGTAATATTCAAGAACGTCATGACATCTGATGGTGGTAAAAGGGTTTCTGGAACTGTGACTTTAAATGTAATATTTACAGATTCCTACAGCGATCGAAGCTGTCTGAGGTCAGTAGAGTAAAAGGTTTTAAATCAGAAGTTGATAAAATTAATCCGAGGTTGTCCAGAGACTGCTCATCTATCACGAGTCCTACCCGCTTCCGGCCAGAGAAACCCTCTCTGGGTCTCTTCACTCCTCGCCGTGGAGCAGCTGTTTTTTTATCCAAAGATTCTGCAAAAAACCCACACAAAGGACCTGTGAATGAGAGTCAATGTGTGTACGTGTGTGATGTTGAACATTTTTTGGGGTGTTTATCCTTAGCAAGCAAGTGTGTAATATTTTTTGAATGTTGGCATTCAGAAAAATAACAAATTCATTCAAGGGTTCACTTTAAGTCCAATGACGTCTCACCAGACGGGAAGTCGGTCTCCAAGTCCATCATTGGAGACGAGGGAGGTTGATCCTCGACGCTGGTGGTCGGGGGGTCTTTCGTGCTCTTCTCTGGCTGCGCAGTGAGTGGGGGAACAGGTGATGACATGTTCTTCTCTGAACTCACAGGTAGTGACAGATGGCCTGCTTTTTGAGTCTTTGCATCCACACGGACGATAGGAATGACCAAGTTTGACCTAAAGTCTCCACTGAAGGTAATGCTCTGGTCTGTAACATATGTACAAAAAAACTGAAATGAGGTAAAATTTGGGTACCAATACTGACTAAATATATAATTTAACAAAAATATCGTACAAGGCTTTATAGGACTTTAATATTTAAGAATCGGGATTAAAAGAAAGGCATCACCTGCACTAGAAACGGGCTTATCCTTCTGTTTTTCTTCTTTTACAGCCAAAGGCTCTGACTGGACTGCTGCATCTTTCATGTCCTTGTTCGGTGGCGGTACAATCACAGGCACTGGAACCTGTGGAAAACAGGAGAAAAGAGTTAACACTTGATTTGCTGCAGCAAATTCTCAATGCAAAGTACATTAATCACTCGGACTTGATAGAATTTTGAATGTGACAGGACGTACAGGCAAGGGCATAGCCATCGGAACAGGTGTGTGCTGGGAGTACATGTTCATAGGCACTGGGATGAAGACTGGTACTGGGACTGGCACCATTAACACCTTGACTTTCTCCTCTACTGCTGAGGAGCTGTCTGAGGGCAGAGACACAGCTGGAGGATGGAGGAGAGATCATACAGAAGAGAAAGAGAGAGAAGGCCAAGAAGATGAATAAATAATAAACAGATACGGTCACACAGGAAGATGATCAACAGTTTTTCCTTTTTTGAGCTGAAAATATTGATTTGCAAATGATTTAAAAAAGGAGAAAAATGAATTACGGTAAACTAAAGTAGGGATAGTTAAAGATGAAAATAAAATTACTATATACAATCACAGCTGCATTTTTCTAGAACAAATAAATGTCTAAGTTACCAAAAAGTAACACGCAGCTTCTTGGTGAGTCTTAAATGAGACAAAAATCATTTTTTGAGGGCAAGAAAGATTTTTCATTTTCATAAAATAACTCATGAATACTTTGTTAAGGGAGTGCAATATACTTAAGTGTGTCTTGTTTACCCAAACTGAAACATAAAACATACTTTTAAAAGACCTCCACACATATTTATCATTAATCACCTCTATCTCATGTGTGTGTAATAATGTTAATATGTCATTCTCAAAAAAAAAAGAAAAAACAATTTGCTACAGATCCCCTTAATTTATCTTTGGAAACATTTCTTCCATTGTGCTACTTCTGGTTTTGTACATTTTTTACACATGCAGTATACCTGACCCACCGTTCAGACAGTAAATGAGTGTTTATTAAAAACAGAATCCTTTTAATTCTGTTGATGGGTTAACACAGGATTTCTACAGCTATTTAAGGGCAGTTCCAGAAGGTTTTAAAAGTATTTTAAGGTACCTAAACAAAGAATTTCCAAACTCTTGAACTCTTGCACACTTGTCATCACAGCTAATTTGTTATTTTAAATGTAACTGTGTGAATTCCTTTAAACACAACTCAGTAAACGTATATTTTCACTTTGCTTATTTACCAGCTTTTGATATGAATGATTGACTTCTAATTATCTAGAGTAAGGAATAAACGGAAGTTTATGTAGTTTTACTGGGTCAACAACACAGGGGACAAAAACAAATGATCTCAAATAATAGTTTTTTGGTTTACATGAGTGACTGTGTAGATAAATTACTAATTACGTAGGGATTCAAGCCTTTTTCAAGGAATATATTAAAATTCAAGCATATTTCCAAACCTTACAAAAAACCCTTGAACACTTCATTATGCTTTTTCCCAAATGGTCAGGACTTTGTACAGACCCTGATAACAATAATGTGTCTCTGATGAAATGAGAGAATAGTTTTAGATGCCAACAAACTTGTTTTCACTGACGTCTGCTGTGTCAGTCATTTTTCAAAGTTTACACAGGTACCGTGCTTATTGGAAAATGTCATGGGGCCTCCTGCATGCTGGTCGTGTTCCTGAGGCTGGCAGCAAAGCAATTTCTCAGTGTTAACACCTCTGTCATGAGAAGCGTCTCAGTCCGTGAAAATCTTTTCCAACAATGTCTTTTTTTAAAACACCTTTGCTTGCATTTCTGTCCTATCAGGTATTTCTCTGCAAAGCTTACTTTTCTTCCGTCCTGTTTTCTTGGGGCTTGTCTTTTATTCTTCAGGCGTTTGTGTCTTGGACACAGCTTTTGCAGCTGATTGACTGCAGCCTTTTATAACACAGGAACAACTTACGCATGACAGTTTTGTTTAGACTCATATCTCCGACCATCATGTTTGTTTGTGTGTCAGCCATGGTTGTTGTTTTTTAACATTCAAATGGTACTGAGACGTGTAGATTCTCTGTTCATGTTAAATGATGTAATATATATTTTGTTACTCATTTATCATGACACTGAGGGAGGCCAAATCTGAGGAGCAACAAAAGCACACAAACCAAACTTTACTGTCCAATTAGATTTATTTGACTTTTGAACTGATTTAATATTCTTTCAAAACAAAAAGCTGTAATCCAACATCATTTTACAATGTGAACCATTTTCATGTAATTCTTAAAATAAGGACAAAATGAAAACATGCAGTTACAGCATAGAGGACAAAACTTAGAACGGACAGCAGGTTGTAAAAGAAGTGAGACGTAAACAGCAGTAACATAACACAGGGCTGGTTTCATTTCAACTCAAACATCAACCAAAGGCAAATCAGACTCACTCTGACAGCAGATGGATGAACTGAAGTAAACCTGCATCAGTACTGAGGTTAAAGAATTATACATAACATACTCATAACAAACATTTAAGTGTAGTGTAACAATAGAAATGAGTCAAATGAGCATCCAAAAGAACTTTTTTTTTTCACTCATACAGATAAAAAATTCAAGTGATTTCAGATTTTTAGCCTCATGTACGCCCAACACTGTAGGTGTCTGTCAAGTGACATGTGGGGCACCAGACCGAGAGTAACTGGGAGAGAACGTTAATCCCTTAGTTTGGTCAACTCGTTTACTAGTTAACAAGTCAAAGAGTGAACCAGAATCAAACGACCTTCACCTACAATTTTTCATTTATGACAACTGGCCCCCCGCTTGTCATTTCTCAATAAGATAATCTAGTGTGGTGCCCTGTCTAAACAGTAATATAGTTATATTTATATCTCCTTGTAGTCACTGTTTGACCAGGAATTACAATAACACAAAGAAGTACTTAATACTAACTCAGTATTCAAGTATTTCAGTCAAAGTAGAAGCACATTGTGGTGCCCCGTGTACAGCGGCCCTTTGCTGCATGTCCTTTCCTCTCTCTCTTTCCCCCAGTTCCTATCCAGTCCTTCAGCTCTCCCATTAATAAAACACATTTAGCAGCACAGATACATGACACCAGCTCTATGGACCCACCCAGTTGGATTTGGGCATGTTTACACTCTTGTTATGAAGTTGAGGTAAAACTTTAAAGTTGGGAGTAGACCAAAACGCCATCCCCTTCATCAGAAACCTGTCGTGGACCAATGAACTCTGACATACGTTTCCACTGGCTGAATCTGGGTAAGCATGTAGGCCCGACTGAGGTTACTGCTAGTGACACAGCGAATGACTTTTCAGCCTGTAACATAAAGTGATACTACATTATTTGAAGATTATTTGTGTGTGCCATTAGGTGAGCTTGTCCAAGATCCCATCAGGAATACTTTGGCAGCATCGTCCTTTTACACAGTATGAAACAATGGATTCATACATGTGAAGAGATTTGACAAATGTACCTAGACTGGGATCAGCTTTAATGACATGATAATATATTGTAAAACAGCTTAATAAGGTAAAACTGTTTACCTTAAAATGTTGCAGTTCAGCCCGAAGGTCAGTGAAGCACTTAAGAGGTGTCTCAAACTTTTCTTTATTATGGGTCAGTCGGTTACAGACACAATACTCCACACACAAAATAGCCTTTATGGCAAGAAGAGACATATCTGTTGTGCAGGATGGGTCATAAATACTATTTTCAGTTCATTTAAGAAAACCCCTCTCCTCTGAGTGCATAATTTCACTGCCCTTCTGTTTACAGTCAATATTGGTTTGAGTTCAACTTAAACAGACAACCACAAAAAGGAAGTTTAAGTCACTAAAGTAGTGTAGGTGTGAACACCACCAGGTAACGCTGCAGTTGTTTAATCTTTGTCCAGGTTGACGGCAGAAGACAACTTCTTGTGTCGGCAGATCAGGAAGCTGCGGAGAGAAAAACTTGGGTGACACACTCGACCCTCGAAAGAAGTCAGTTGAATTTACTTGGAAGCAGTGATCACAATTTTCCACACGCTGCACA
>JAPQLA010000007.1:20257027-20270365 GCA_029822935.1 Naso vlamingii | reverse complement strand
AAGAGATATTTTTAAACTAGTGATTTCTTATTGATTACTTAGTAATTTTGCATAGAAATGTGCCAAATGATTTTTCACTGTGTAGATCTGAAACCCGTGACGATCAGTCAAATATTGGCTTGAATTAATGACCACAAGTTGACTGGGAAAAATCTTTGTCTGGGCAGCCCTAGCAGATAGTAAAGCTAGTGACACTTAATTTGTTTTTGTTTTTGTTTTTTTACTTTTCACTCATATTTTTCCTCCCCATCTGCGAGCACCACTGTATGTGATAAACCTTCACAGCTAAAGCAGCCATAAATCATTTTCCATTCCTCCACTGCTTGCATTTCATCTTACCTTCTTTACAAGCTTCATCACATATAAAATCTATTCTTCTTCCCTGTGACATTTGTCTGTGGTGTCTTTGGTACTGTTATCTCCCTCCTGCTGCATTTCTTATCAGGGTTGTTATTACATTGCTTTGTGCACTGAGCAGGCCAGAAGGGAAGACTTTTTTTTTTTTTTTTTAACTGTTCCAAACAACACAACCATACATCTTGAAAATCCAGTATAACATTTATCTTCAAAATCACTGTATCGTATATTAGTTTACATTCAGTTGGATTCAAAGATTATAAAGCAGTGCTGTTTAAACAAAGCAGCCTGTTTTCCTCCGTTCTCATCTCTTTTTATTCATTTAATGTGCTTTCTTTTCTAAGCAGTGAAACCCAGGCACAGACGTTATAAGATTTCATCCCAAGGACTCCATGTCACTGCAGTGACAAATAAGCCTTTAACAGAGATGAGATGTTAAAAACGCAGAGCTTTGACTTTATCTGGTTTTCATATTTAAAGAATGAAGGGACATTATGCTGTGAGAATGTTACTAAACCCAAAAGAATGAGCCAGGCAGAGGGGTAACATTTGTCACCTTGCTATGTGTTTTAATCTTTGCTTCAGAAAGCCTGATGTGAAAAACTGAGGGTGGAAAAGGTGTACAGAAGAGCAAGCAAGCTTAGAAACACACAGGGTTTCTGATGTGAGATGCTTCAAAGACCAGCAGGGGAACCATAGCAAGAACCCGTCCAAGACGGAGGATGAATCAGACCCTCCACTCACCTCTGCTGGTCCCCAGTGAAAGCAGAATTGTGTCTGATCACAGCCACGGGGAGTCTTGTGCTGCCACACGCTATCCGTGCATGTGTGTGTGTTAATATATGTATGTCGTGTGTGACTGAACTGTGTTATCTCGAGGATGCTCGCTCACAAAAAGAGGAGCCCTCAGGGAGACACCATTAAAGGAGGCTAATTAATCAAACGTAACGCAGCTGTGGCGCAGGTGGAACAATTCTGGGAAGACCCACGTACCCCTCTGCCACCCTGCAGCTCTACCCAACATCACCTAAACCACTGACCTCCAGCTACTCGGCTCTCTGAGGTGCTGCTGGCATGAACTGCTTTATTTGTACAAAGGGGTTGAGCTCTGGTGCACAATTTCGCCAAGCTCACGTAATTCCTTGGATAATTGTCAGTCTGGGCCTGCTTATTTTAACACTATACAGACACACATCCTCACTGCCCTCATGTTTAGGTCAGGATCAATGGGCTGATTGATTGAGTAAGGACAGATATCTTGGCAGCAGGCAGAATATGGTAACAGGACTGAGTATGGAAGACAGTGGACCTCAAGAAACCAATCGATCTGACCTTTAGGGATTGATGATCCAGTCAAGACTCTTCTCCAGTGAGAAGCCTCGGCAGACGGAATGCATTCTAAGTAAGAAATGCATTTCTTACATATGAGAATAAATGTGGGCGTAATTGACTGGCAGGGTTCTAAAATCCATACTTTTAAGTTGCTTGGCACAAAAATGAAAACTTCTATATAAAGTAGTTATTCAAGATGCTATTATCAATACAAGTGTTCTGTGATGATGGGAAATCAAGATAACTGCCACAACACACTGACATTTCTGACAAAGGCATCCTTGTAATATGATTTAATAAAGCATATCACGAGGGACGGCAAAGACAAATTGGCTGGATAATTCTATGTTCCTTCCCTCTCTATGCATTCACGACAGTTGGAACCACCAGCAGTAGGCTCAGTTACGACACAATACACACGTAAATACACAAATACACAATAGACACGCTTTGGAAAAGATGTCAACAACGTAGCACATGAATACTAATTAGATAGTCTACAGACTGTATCCCAATTACATCAGAATGCACGTTGAGATAATGAGATTTTTTTTTTCTGCCTTTGAAAGGTATGTTGTACTTGTAATTGCTTCCTTCTGCTTTGTCTTTAAACTGTAGTTCATTAAGCACGAGAGAGAGTGAGGGAACAGAGAGTGACAGCATCACCAAAGGTTACACAGGTAATTATTATCCCCAGCGAGTGTTTACTAGGGAGAGTGTCAGCCTCTGTTGGAGTGCGCAGCTGATCAATCTGCAGTGGCCATAAATAGATATATGAAGGTTTGGACACGTAATCATGAAGCTTCTTTAGTTTTTTATTCTTTTCACTGCAGTAATATATAATTTACTACACAAATCTTTAACTCTAAACAGCAGCTTCCCATGAGAGAGATGCAAATTTCTTCTTGTCTCCTCAAAACGATGCTGAGGTGATGAGGTAATTGTGTTTTTATTGAGGGCCTTGGGTAATTAGGCTGCAACTTCAGACAATCAGGGTAGTAATATATTATTGAAAGAACACAGCAAGTAAAAAGTGATGAGCTCAATATAGTGCCAATGCACTTGGTTAACCTTGCTTTTGTTGTGCAGGGAAGTTCGTTAAAGAAGCAGGGTCGAAGGTGGGCCATTTGCTGGATTATTGACAACAGAACAATTGTTAGGTCCTCTGACGACACGCAGTACTTGACAACAAAGACTGAAGGGGTGCAGCGAGCACGATGAGGCCAGCACTTCAAGGTTAAAGGGTGATTTAGAAACTGATCTTTCAAAATCTCTTGGGTCTCCATGATGCAGCAACCCCTTGGCTCAGGAGAGCCCTCAAGGTTAACTCATTGATGAAAAGAGAAAAGCAGCCCTGGCTAATCTATACCAGCTCATTAGCAGTGAAGTACCAGGTTGGCTGATGTTTCTGAGAAATGAAGGTTTAAAGCAAAGGGACTGGAGGGAATGCTGGGGTCTACCTTCAAACACAGAGCCTGTCCTTCCTTTTGGTGTGTCTGGATGGGGCACATTTCACATGCATGTCAGACGTCTTGCTCTGCTAGTTCTCCATTAGCAGTAGCATATTTAACCCACAGAGGCCAGCGCGGCAGTGTTATACTGCATAAAAGATTTAGGTTGGCATGCTTCTTAACACACTGACCTATCAGGTTGCCTGGCCCTTAACCTTTAACAGGTATTCCCTTGTTAGCGTGCTAATCGGAGCATCACCTCTCTTGGAAAAGCTTCCTCTGTAGAAACGACTTTTCCCTAAGGTGAAGTCCTGCTGTTCGAACAGGCTTTTCATTGCCCTCCTTTCATTTACCCTTAATCTGCAAAAGGTGTTCTGCCCTTCTTGACATCATATTGCTGTTGTGTGCTGGATGTTATAGTCCATTATCTCCTCCTAATCTTCTCATAATGACTGAGTGACTCCCTGCTGTTAAACTGCACGTGCACAAGACAGGGCGAACATTAAGTATTAAGATCACACTGCAACAGACTGTCCTGATACGACTCTCTGACAATGAGTAAGTGGCCTCATACTACATTTGACTTGCACTGTTTATAACTGCTGGTACATTCTTTAGCAACGCTGGTCAAAGCATTCAAATTAAACTGGTAAGAATTGCTTTACATTGTTAGGAACTTAAAAACGGTTGTGAAATACAAAATAATATAATATTAAACATGCGATAAAAATGCGATTAATCGCATTTAAATATCGAAATTCTGCGATTAAAGTTAGATGATGCTTTTACGTAGTTAAGGTAACACTGATAAGTTACCTGGACTCATTAACTCCAACACTAATGTGAGGTTTGTTCATTTTTTTTGTGGCAGCTATGCCGAACAAGCAGAGAAAGGAATAAATTTTTTGAGGATGCAGCTTAAAACTGCAAAAAGCTGGATGTGTATCTATATTTTCTCAGGCAGGAATAACTCAGTGTGTGCTGGGGAGTGCTGGGATAAAGGGCTCGTGAGGTGAGAAAAGAAAAGGCTGTACATGATTAAACACTGTGAATCTGTCAGTGTGTGAAGAGCGGTGACTAAACTGTTGCATTAAGCAAAATGAGTTTGTATTTAAGCTAACAGTTAACTCAGTACTTGGTTATTTCATGGGCTCTTGATCAACGTATCTATTTTGAATATTTTTCACTGCTAAAAAGTTGGACCAAGATGATTAAATCTGAATTTTATTGTGTTAGAGACTGTTGTTCCATGGAGGAAAACAAAACAAAACAAACCCAAACAAAACAAAAAACCATAGTATTCAATATAGTTTTTTTTTTGTTTTTTTTGCCATTTTTCTTTACTGAATAATACGAACACAGAATGAGATGGGGAATATAGTGAGGCGAAACAAAAAGGTGAGAGGAGTTGTAAATTTTTCACAAGTGCAGTCACCAAGCATTAGCTTCCTTCCTGTTTGTAGTTAGCTCTACTTCTACATTGTAAAAGCAACGCTCTAGACTTTTTTTTCCGCCAATACAAACAGATTTGTTGACCTTGCATTCTCCAGGGGCTTGCAAAGCTGCTGATGATGTTAAAATGTTTTCTGAAGTCTTAGAGCGGGCATTGCTACCTTAGGTATTCATCAAATTGCAAAAAGCAACGACATTTATCAAGCAGTACCGACAAGTGTGTGAATATGTCACATCACAGCTGTTATTTCTTCTCCATATGGACTGAACTGTTATTACGTTGGGGTCAGAGCACATTTCTGACACGTGTTCTTGTGCAGAGCGCTGCAGAAAACAATGGACTTCCTGCCCAGCATGACTTTTACGTCAGAAGGACAGATGTGTCTTCTGTAACATACATGAAAGGAGGGTTTGTTATGGACAAAAGGTTACGGGTCAGAAGTTGCACTGTCTAACAAACAATGTTCCTTATATTGGTTCAGTGTGGGGTCTACTGTAGGCAGGGCCGACACGTGCCCTCCTGCTGCTCTGGGCCAAAAACAACTGTGCCGCCCCTCTGTTTGCAATACAGCAGCAACACACAAACATGAATATATCATACACATAAAGCAAATCATCTGGTGCAACATGTGCTCAAAGTATCAACAAGAGGCTGTTAAAAGTATGCGCAATACGCAATATGCTGACATTTTATATGCATATGCTGACAAAAGTAGGGACGGGCAGAGTCTGTGGTTTTCTAGCTGTAATTAGAGAAGACTGGAGGAGGAGCAGAACTGACCAGCGCAAAGAAAAGCCGACAGACCGCCTGTGGATCGGGGCTCTGTGTGCAAATTGCCAGAGCACCTTGAAGAGCAGTGCAGCTCTGGTGCCTGTGCTGAAGAGTTGAGATTTTAACATATGCGGGAGTCTGAAAATGCGACGTGTAGCATTTGTTATCCATATTTTTCAGGCAGAAGTCCACTTCATCTCTGCGTGCTGAGGAACGCGGGGATGAGGCGCTTGTCTAATAAGGAAAAAAAAAAAAAAAACAGCTGTACAAGATTAAACACTTGGTGAATCTCTCAGTGTGGAAACAGGTGACTGCCCATTACACTTGCTGGCACAAACCTGCATGAATATCAGCAGTTATCGGTTGACTTACTGACGGTGGCCGGTTGGAAAATTTTAGCATATTGCCCAGCACTATTATTAGTCCACATTTTGCCGCCCATGCCAAAGCCCTGTCTGTAGGCGAGCGGGAGTTGTGGGGGAAGCAAAGTTTGGTTTTCTACTTGTAAGACAGCTGTATAATTATTTATGCCTACTTTTTTTCTTTTTAGTCTCAGACACACACAGGTTTGATGGGGTGTTGCCGTGGAGGTGGCCATTTTTCCTGTGTCCTGGTTCGGTCATTAACAGGTCAGGTTGTTGATGAAGGGGGCCAAATCCAGAGCACAGTCTTGCCAGGGCTATTATGTTTCAGCTCCAAAACAGATAAGTAGAACAAATTACCTCTCATCCAAACGTAATGGTTCATAATTATTCGCTCAGATAAGAAGGATTCTGGGGGGAAAAAACGGCACTGGATGGCTTTTGTGTCCGCGTGGCGAGTGGACCATTGATCTGCTCAGATGCAATCTCACTGGGCAGAGTTGAAAGTGACAATGCCCACACAAGTTTTCTCCCAGCTCATTTTAAATCAAAGTTTCAGAAACTTTGTGCAGAGCCTCTAATAAATAGGGATCACCTGTAGTGTTCCTTACCAATTTATGTCCTGTGGACTGTGCAAGGACAGAGTCAACCCGGCCTTTCTGTTCTTATAAAAGAGATCAGGAAGGAACTCCCAGGAGGCTTCACAGAGGCACTGAAAAAAGGCACTTTAAAGATTGTGGGCAGCATGTTCAAGTGCCCACAAGCTGCAGCTTTTGCTTTGCTTCATGTTGCTACTTACTCTTTCTTCCTAAGGAGCAGATACATAGTGACGGAGCCAAAGTAACTGTGCCTTTTCACTGTTGCCTCTTCACTGTAAGAATCATCTGAAAGTCACTGTGCTCGACAGGTTTGCCAAAAACTAATCTTATCAGCCAACTCCACACAACAACTGCTAACCTTTCCTCATGTGTGGGTGTTTTTGTATGTATGAGTGTGGACCTGGTCAACCATTGAAAATGCTCTCCATGTGCACCAAATTTAGTTTTCAAGGGCTGCAGATGGGATTTCAATAGTCACTACTGTTGTGGCTGCTCAGCTCAGGAGTATGGTAGTTAGAAACAAAGGTATAAATTTAGAAAAAAAGAAGCAGTGCCTGGATAAAACTAAAGCCTGGGACACAAATCTTGCATCTACCTCTGCAGCGCGTCTGAGTCACTGATCTGCTGCGTCTCGCTTGCGATTGTTGTTCATGCAGGCTGTGTCTGCTGCAGGCAGTGCTGCTTCTGCCAGCTCTGTCTCTCTATTCATTTCAGAATTTCCATTAAAGAAAATGATTCATGTGATTTCTGATACGTTTATTCACACTGAGTTTAGACAGAAATCTGTGCGTCAAAAAGTGTGAAAAATAAAAAAAATAAACTGAGAACCTTCTTCACCTGGCCTGTTTAAAAAATTTAAAAAAGTATTTGCAAGGTAGTCTTGGGTTTCTGTCAAACTACTGCTCTCCACATGAACGTAGCCTAGTTCATTGGGTCTCTGGCTTGACTGTCATTTATCCAAAAATAAAACCCAGAACTAGTTTAAATATGTTATGCTGTTAACACAACAAGATCCTTCAAATGTTTCACAATAAAATCTTGGAGGGATCTTTAAGGGATTTTCTGCACATACATGCTTGTGAGTGGTTTTATTTTGAAAGATACCACAAATGTTGAATCTACAGTGAATGTTCCTGGCACGATGTCAATATCACAGTTAAAGGTTATTTTTCTGTCTATTTTACCAGAGAACCAGTTGCATCTCACAGAAATAAATCGTGAGCCTCCTGAGCTGAAGTGTTACGTCACTGCTGGCGCGCATGAGACGTTCGTCTGACGTGCCTCTCCCGTGTGCTGTGTGGCTGCTTTAATCTGCTTTCATGGGCAAGGATAAAATAAGCAAATGCAGATACAGGACGTGTGTTCCAGGCGTAAGGGCTAACATCTTTCTTTGTTAAACTGCCAACAATTAAAATATATATATAAATCTTTAAAAAAAAATTACTTTGATGCAAAGCATTCTAAATCCTGCATTTCAATATCTGCGTGTGCTCAATGATGTAGACGGGGTCAATGAAAGTCACAAGTAGATTTAGTTTATGGCCTTTATAAATAATCACTGATTAAATTATTATTATTATTATTATTGGACAATTCTACTGTTGGTAATTTAAAGTGTCAAAAAGCAATGCTTTTGTTTGCCTACATGGTATTTTAATACATGATACTAGGTCATATAATCAAAGAATAGAGTTCAATTTTAGGTAGACATTTTAGGTAGACAGTTTGGTTTCTTTAAAACGGGGTTTTATGAAATTCTCATCTATAATCAGTGAATTACTGACTGCAGATGGCACACCCCTGTTTCTGAAGCAGCAGGGGTATCGGTGTAGGGAGCTAAACAATGAACTGCTGTTGGTGGCACAGCAGCAAAACACAGTTTAGCCACAATTTGCACCCTTTACTTAAGTCCACCTGAAACAATCAATATCAGTTTACATGTATGCAGTATTTAGGAATCTCCACAGCTTTACCTTGCTCTCAAACAGCCCTTTTCAGTGGGACAGTGGTGCATTTACATTGCTCCCTCCAAAACCTCCAGAGTCCTTTGACAAAAGCAGTGATTTCACCTCACAGAACGCTGGAGTTGTCGGTCTACTGCCACCTCAGTTTGTTAGTTTAGTTTGATGTTACTGTGTGACTTCCACTAGCGGACTCGGGAGGGGGTGGTAGGTTGTCCCAATGTTAAAAAAAAACGCTGCGAAAGTGCCCTCTTGGATGCCCCTATGGTAGATATAACATGATGAAGGGCCTTCTAGGGGCCCTTCCAGTCAACGAAACGTGGTAATGTTCCCTCTGTGACTCCTTTCCATTTGTTAAAATGTGCCATAGTGTCTTCCAGGGTGCCTTTAGAGTGGACAAAATGCAATAAAAAGCCCAATGACTTTTTGTGCTATGGTGCCCCATGGCATACAACAACTGCCCTTTTCACTATTTTTGCCCCTGACCCTCAAACATCCTGAGTGTGCCACTGGCGACTTCCGTCCCCAACCAAACAGGAAATGCACATAAAGCAGTTTTTCTCAATCATTTTGGCTCAATTCTAAAATGAGAAAAGCATTTTTCAAAGCATTAAGCGCAAATCTCTGAACAGTTAGTTTCTCGTTCACAGCAGATTAGAATTTCTCATTTATTCAGCAAATTGTATTGTTTTGGGACACGTGTGTAAAAGATTAGGTACAATTCTCGACAAATCTGCACAAAAATCCTACATATATGGCTCACTGATCAAACTGATTTGTTCTTTTCTCTACATAACTTCCTGTAAACATTACTTCATCATTGGAGCACCACATACTAAAGTGATCCATGCAGTTATCAAAATCTGTCAGACATACATGTATCTGCTATAAATATCGATGACATGGAGTGTTTATGATGTCTGCTACAGCAACTTGGCTAAAGATCTGTCAGGTCAGATGTGTGTGTGACAAAAATCTCCGGCCGGACCAACAAGACAAACAGGATGTCCACGAAGATGAGGACTTAGTGTTACTAAACTGCCACAGGTTTTGTCATTGTGATGAGATTTTTTTGTTTTAGTTTCTGATTTTGCTTTTTCACAAGGACGTAATTTTGTGACAACGATAATCGTAATAAAATTTGGGTCTGTCATAGTGAACAAAACACCATATATATTTTGACCAGTATGGCTCAGACAATAACAAAACTTTTCATTTTGGTGGTGATAAACTGACACAAAACTCGGTTTTGAAACATAAATGAAATGTTTTGGGTGACTTACTACCTTTTGCAAACATGCAACAGAGTTTTGATGTACCATGAAACTGTTGTGGCAGTTGCACTCACAGTTTAGAGAATGTTAAGATTATTTTAAAAAATGAGCCAAAACGACTGATAAAAACTGTTACACAAAAAAACAGTATACTGAATGAGATAGTGTTAAACTAGCAACACATGTTCTGCAAGGAAAAATCACTGTTTTTGTCAAAAGAGTCTGGTGAATTTAAAGTGTACAAGGACATAAATTATGAAAATCAAATTATTAATCAAACATAATACACTGATTATAGGGGAGAACCTCATTCAACCCCATTTCCAAAAACCTGCCTTTTCCAAAAAAAAAAAAAAAAATTATGACTGTGGTGAAGAGTCATAGTTTATAAAAACTTCAAAAAGAACATTTTTACAGACGTGTTCATCCCAGTTACATGGCTGCGACAGCTGGTGAAGCTTCTGTTTTAAATGCAAAGAATGAGATCAACGCTGCCAGTTCCTGCCTTAAATCACAACATTAAAACCACTGCCGGATAAGAACATTAGCTCCTGTAAGCCAGAGCTCCCTCTGCGTTTTGCCTTTTTATACCAAATGCTGTAATGCTCAGCCCAGCTAAAAAAAATCCAGATGACTCCCTGGGTTGGCAGACGACAGGCAGCCTAGGGGCATCTCTATTACAAACAAACAAATCAACGGCTCCAGCAAACAGCGTCCTACTGGATATCTCCTCCTGCCAGTCAGCTATGAGCTCCAACTCATGCCTCTCCATTCTGTGTGTGAGAGCGAGAAATCAATGTGTAATCATATTCACACTGTCTCTGGCAGGAGACGTTGGGGGCAGACATGGAATTGAGATGACCCGCTCCGCTCGGAGAGGGCACAGGAGAAGCCAAACACATTCGTGTAATTTTCTGTCTTTGTTTCGCCTCTTCCACAGTGTCCTGATTCAAAATCTCTCTTGAATGCTCTCGACAGAGGTGACTCATTTTCAATCAACTCGATTAGTGTCACAAAAGAAGCATTTGGCGCTGAGATAGTTTTTGCACGGTTTGATTGAGTGGATGTATATTGGTTGAGCTTTACCTCCATCAACAGTTGCCGCTGCATGTCACCACCTGTTAGTCAGCCACTGTGGGAAAAACACTCACTGTGCCCTCTCACAACAGAGGGAGCGAATGTGTCAAACCAATCTAAGATTACTGCTGTGATTTTTCTTCATCTAAATGTTAAACATTGTCTTTTATGCTAATTGCTGTGCCAAGGGCACTGTTGCCTACTGCTGTTTTCATTACTTGCTTACCCTGAGCACTTATGTGGCCAACCACCCCCACATTCACATCAGCCTTAAGGGAGAACTGGCTGCTATTGTCACATGCCAGTGATGTCCAGGGACATCATCATAATAACTGACTGTGTGCATTAAAGCCACATGTCATTTTACACATTCATCAAGAAAATGAATCATGGGGAAACTGCAATGGGATCTGCAGGATATGGAAAAAGTCAGCATTGCAGACAATCACAGTAGGAACACAAATTATTTCCAGGAGTGGTTTCTCCATACTTTTTCTTTACACTACTGGTGTAAGGGCATTCATTATTCATCAGTGGACCTCGCCACATACAGTATAGAGGTATCAATACAGCCCTGAAAAGCCTGTTTATTATATCTGGACTTGTGCTTTACCCAGGCATCCTCAGTAATTCATCAAATACTGCAGAAAACAGCTCCAGTAATTCCACAGATCATAGCCATTAAGTATTCGCCCCTTATTTCCATCGCTTTTAAATTGCAAGCACCAGTGAAATGTGTGGAGACAGCAGCTCACCCAGCTCAATTATTCAAAACACGCCAATCGTATTGTGGCTAAGTGAGGGCTCGAACATGATTATGCACATATATTTCCTTTGTACTCCGCGTCAACTACCTTCAGTCATGATCAGCTTCGTTTCCTTTTTTCTTGCACAAATATATGCACGACTTTGAATATGACTGTTGTGGGGTCAGGGAGAAGAGAGCTTCAAAGAGCACATCTGCTTAATAAGGTTGCTTCAAAGATCATCTCTTTAGCACTTGCGCATATCATATACATTTAAATTTGGATCACTTAGCAATTTAGAAGCATTGATTATCACTTAAAAATAATTACAGTAGGTGGGCAGAGAAACACATTTTTTTTTTTTTTTTTAAGAATTTGGTTTTGGTCTGTATATCTATTAGAAATCTTGGTTACTAACTATTTCATGTCATGTATATGAAAGAGTTAATAAATACATATTCAAAGGAAATACCAAAATTAGTCACAATTTTTTAAGGTCACTATAAACAATGACGTAAAATTATATGTTCAAAAAAGTTACACGACACATGACAAAGCTCATTTTCTTACATATTTTTGATAAAAGAGGGAAATTAAATGGCTTTTATATTTGTTTATTTTTTTACCATTTTATATTACAAATACCTTTTAAAGTAATTTACAAGAATATAACCGTAAGCTGGTGCAATCAGAATCAAAACCAAGTATGCATTCAAAAGCAATGATAAAAAGTTTACCAAAAACATGTAATAAATTTTAGAAATACTGTCATGTTTTATTTGGCATAGGAGTAAATCAGTTACAGAATAGTAATGCACAGGTGTACAGTTAGTATACAAGTTTATACAAGTTGAATTTGTAATTGAGAAAAAGATTTTGATTGGTTGAACTGAAACAGCAACTGTAACAGCAAGGCTCTTGGCAGTGTTTAACCTGTGGAAAGAGCACAAAGAGTTGGATTTGTGATTAGCAGAGATGGGAAAAGTACACACATTCTTTATTTCAGTAGAAGTACAGATACTTGTGTAAAAAAAAAAAAAGACTGGTAAATATAGAATTACTGACTCAACTTCTTTACCTAAAGGCATACCTAAGACATTTCTGTGCAAAGCTAACTAAACCTGACTTCATAATAATATAATGCAAAAACTATTCAAACTTCATAGATAGAATCAGTAGGATTTGTCTGATTAGCTAATGGTTGAGTCTCATTCCCAGACTGTGAAATAGTGACATTTTTGGTCCATAATGCATCCTGAGTGCAGTCAAAAAGGCAAAAACATCAAAACTATAGTAACAAGCCAGTTCTGAAAATGTAAGGAGTAGAAAGTACGGATGTTCGTAATAAAATGAGGGCAGTAAAATAATACAATGTCAGAAAAATGAATACTTAAGTAAAGTACAAACACTTGTGGACAAAAAAATCTACTAAAGTACAATAACAAAGTATTTAGTATTTAGTATTACCAGTATACAAAGTATTAGAAATCATGATCTATGAATAATTACATTTTCAGGGAGAAAATCACTTGTGTATTAAAATATGCCTAGTTAAATTCAGAATTTACCTTGATTCATTATTTATTATATTACTTATGTTGCTACTACTTGTTACTGTGCCTCTGACAGCTGTCAGCAACTATAATGAATGCAGTATCTAGCTGTGATGGCTTGACCACAACAGATCAATCTAAATGTTCACTGCTAATAATATTATCGAGTGATACACATTTACTTACTTTTATATTTGTGACATCTCGCTCTATCCCCTGCCGACTTGCTGGCTCACCAGACAGGGCTTCTTTTTGACGTGGGTCATCTGTCCTCATGGTTTGATGATGAGGCAGCCCACATCTGGAGGACTGAACTGGGGTGTAACCAGCGTTGCCAGGTGTACGATAATTATCGTATTTGTACGATAATTTGGCCCTCTGTACGATGTACGATCAATAATC
>JAPQLA010000007.1:19429574-19440615 GCA_029822935.1 Naso vlamingii | reverse complement strand
GCTAACACAGTTATGCTTTAGTACATTCTTCGTTTTTGGTGTAACGTCAACAAAATGTTTCTGACCACCGTAAATTGTGAGTATTTTAATCCTTGGATGTAACGACTCATGCATGTGCATATACACGGCTGCGTCGAACGCAGCTAAATTAACCAACAGTTTGCTAACGTTAGCTTTGAGCTAGCTAAGTTAGCTGCAAATTCTCCAGTGTAAATACAAACGTTACCCAACATGACACTGTCCATGAATTTACTTCAACCTACCTTTCTTTTCAGTATTAGTATTTAAGGTGTTGTGTCTTTCAGATATAACTTTTAGCTGTTATTGTTGGGTTTTTGACAGCTAACCTTAGTTTTAGCCGTTAGCTAGCTAACTGGCGATATTAGCCCGTTTACCGATTCACATAAGGTTAAGCATTCTCACACATATTACTTGATTAGTTTGTGGTAAGATATTAGCCTGATTCTAACGCACATTATCTGTCCCTTTTCATTTTTCAGTGGCCAAGGCAAAATCAAAGTAAGTAGAAGTCTGTGGAATTATTTAGCTTAGGAACCAAAATAAGAAATCCCAAGAACGTGCAGAAATGGAGTCACGGGGGAACGTTAATGTTTGTGAATGTTATTTTCCTTTAGGACCATCCTGGTGCAGATGGTAAGCGCTGCAGGGACAGGCTACTTCTTCAACACAAAGCGGAACCGTCTCAGAGACAAACTGGTGCTGCGCAAACATGATCCATTCGGTGAGAAATATGAATGACCAGATGTTCAAGCTCCAACAGATGTATCATGCGCACAAACACTCAAGATTACCGTTTATCTGTACTTTAAGACAGAACAAAGACATGTGTAGTGATTGTAACATATTAGAATTGTTTTAAAAACCAGTGTCTGTATCTGCTTTGAAGCACAACGCTGTTTCAATTTAGACAAAAACCTTCAAGACAAATTAAACAAACCTTTAGTGCAGGCTTATTTTTACACTAAGTGACATTACATTGCCACAGCAAACAAGTTGACATAGGAGATGTTTGGATTCAGACTAAAATGTCCTAACAGCAGCATATTTATTTGTTATTGGAAAGTTTTAGTTCAGGTTTCAGTGATTAAAGTAACTTAGATAATCACAAGAGATAATTTCCATGATGTACATGAGAACTTTAAAATAATAACTCCACAAACCATGAATTTTGTAAGGCCAATGATGGTGGTATTAATATCATACAGAAGTGTCTACATATGTATTTGTTCTAACTTTACAAAATTCCAGTTCAAATATCTCATTGCACTGTAATTTGTTTTGACACACTTTAACTAGGGATGCCAGAAGTATCTAATCTCAGATAAGTATCAAAACTAAAACGCTGTATTTGGAAACAATACTCATTTGCAACAGTATCGATACCACAGTTACTGAAGGAGCTCATACACAAATCTTTAGTGAGAGTTGGCCAGGGTTTTGGAGGATTACTTGACAAATGTATTTAAGTACAGTTACTGATTAACTGATGAAAAGTGTAATCAGTAACCCAATTCAAGTACCACAACATTAAAGCAATGTAAACTAGATTACTTTGTGTTACTTTTGGATTACCTCAGTATGAAGTATCGAAAATGCTACCGAGTATAGAATATTTTCCTCTGCATCGGTATCGAGTTTGAAATTCCAATATTGTGACGACCCTAATTTTAACATCAGTGTCTAATCAGAAATGCTCGTTGGGGCTTTTTGTGCACATGTAAATATACTGACCTGCCATGTGACAATAAAATTGGGGGTTTATTGTGAGAAGTAAGAAATCGGCATTTCCTGTAAATTACAAGATCATATCAAAGCTTGAGTTCTTACTGAAATAAATAAAATCAAGTTTATTTTATGTAGACACTGTGAATTCTGTTTAAAGCCTGCTTTCTGTCTTTACAGTGAACAAGCACGTCCTGTTCTTTGAGAAGAAGAAGATCAGATCGATCTAAGATTGCACCAAAACATACGGACAACTTAAACCTGCCAAGTTTACACAGACTTTTTTTTATTCTCGTGGAATGGTACAAGCTGTTTCATCAGTCAACATTTCTGTTTGGCTGTCTGACAAGTTTCCTGAGGATTCCTGCTCAAAAGGCCTCTACTCTCCACTGCACCAGGTCAAGTCTTCATCACCATCATTTTAAATGAACTGCTACTCATGTAGAGTGACGTCATTACAGCTATCTTGATCCGAAGCTGTCAGGAATAACAAGTTGTAGTGCTTTAGAACAGTTCTAAATAGTCGCAATGATTATGATTCAGTCAAGAGTTGAAAGACTTTATAATCAATCTGGGTATTTATAATTATTGAACCATTTGAAAATATGATCTATGTGAGGAAAAAGAAATTATGTCCTTTTCAAGCTATGTGTTAATATGCCTGCCAGTTTAAAACAATTGAGATTAAAAAGTTTTACAAAAAAGAAAACTTGTCTGTTCTAAGTAAGCGTGTCGTCACAGATGTAATGAATGAACTCCTACATGGCAGTGAAGTTGAAGCCTGGTCTTGCTTTATATTAAACACACATTGGTTATGTCACTAACAATCCTCATAGTTTCATAATATTGTTCTTTCTCAGCTCATTTTGTACGATGGCTGTTTTTACTGGTCAGTGAGACCTTTGTCAGACTCGTCGCGTTTCCTCTGGCGTCTCGTTTCTGCCTCGCCGCTCTCAGAACAGTTCAGCTGGCAGCTCCTTTCTGAAGGGGTAAGACGTCTGTGTGCCCACCGCCTGCACACTCACTCCTGCCACCTGATTGGCTCTGCGGGCCATCTCCTCCAGAGACATTCTGGGATAATGAGCCATGTAAAATGCCAGTGCTCCAATAAAACTATCTCCAGCACCCTGGGAAGAGACAATATTACAAAAAAATTTTCCATTAAATTTTTCCTGTGGTTTCAACAGTTCCTCTTTAAAATACTGCAGCCAAGTGTCCCACTCAGCAGAATCATGAGAAGTGAGTGCATGTGAGGACAAGTAAGAATGCATGTTTAGAACATGATTGATCTGCTTTATTGTTTAAAATGTTTCATGCTACATTTAAAGAGTAAAGGAACAAAAGTTACACTGAGGAGATATGATGATTAATTCAATGAACTGTCAACAGTAGGGGGTGCTATGGCATTTGTCAGCAGTTTCTCCCAAGTCGTATGTCTGTGCCTGAAGTCTAAACAAGTGCTAGATGAGTGACTTAAAGTGTTACTTTGTGTTAAAGTGTCTCAATCAGTTCTTTTAGTGAAACATCTGTATTATGGGCATTGATCATAACTACAAAGACCGAACAAATTATATAAAAGAACGATGAATTAAATGTAATGAACTTGTGAAACATCTTTTTTTTTAAAATTAAATTCTGTTTTTTATTGGAAACCAGAAAATATTCAAAAGACAGCTGGAATTACTATGACATGCCCTCTTTTTTTTCCTTTGGAAAAAAAAAAAAAAAATCACGTACCCCAACAAAACCAAGTGCTTAGAGGAAGATGACGCCCTAGTAGACAAGATAGAAAACATACAGGTTCAAATCCATTTCCGCTAGACTCACTGACAACGTGACTGTTCCTGTCATCAAAGGAGTGTTTCACTTTCCTTGTCCTCAGCAAACTCAAAAACACACAATTAAAGCACAAAAAGAAAAAAAAATGGATAGAGGAAAATAGAAAAAAAAAAAAAGAAACAATTACCAAAAGTTTAACATTTTACCCCTTCACTAGCTACTTACTGTATCCTAAGAAGGATTAAAACCACATTAGCCACAGAAAACAGCTTTTGAACTTTCGAACAGATTTTATCAATATTTATCTCCATTGATTATATATTCAACAGTCGTCAGTTTTTGGTACCAAACTTAACCATATACAACACAGAAACTACATGTCTGGGAGGAACAGCAGTATTTAAATTGCGCGCATTTATTTCAGGTAAAGTCGTGTCTTAGGGGCCTAATAAAGTCCACCCACCCTGACCATATACTGGTACATTTACCCTGCTGTATTCTGAGGGAATATGTTAATTTCTCCATTGCATAGATTTGATGAACAATATTGATCCAGTCCTCAGCTGAGGGGGCTTGGGGCTTTAACAACATACGAGTTATAGTTGGTTTTTTTTGCATGCAGCCAGCAGGACTGTCATTAAATTCAATCTTTGGACTGTATCTCTTGAGGGATACTGCATGAAACATCTTTAATGCTGAATGATTATTACATGGCATCAATTAATATTAGGACGGGTACCAATGACATTAGAATGCATAATCCTCTAAAGCTGTTCAAACTTAACAGCTACTAGTATTTTTTTTTTTTTTTCCCCGGAAACAATTTACTAGCAAAACAAAACTCCAACTGAGTTTACTAATTGTTCTTCAAAATCAGCTGACAAGCACATGGCTGCTGTAATGGCTCATCCGTGGCTTCACCACAACTGCCAACTGCTCTGGTTCTGGCGAT
Source organism: Naso vlamingii (assembly GCA_029822935.1). Lineage (NCBI taxonomy): Eukaryota > Metazoa > Chordata > Actinopteri > Acanthuriformes > Acanthuridae > Naso > Naso vlamingii. The sequence continues at coordinate 19,436,141 of JAPQLA010000007.1, read as the reverse complement.
CCTTGCACGGATAAATCATCCATTTTCTCCTCAGCTATTGATAGAGATGGAATGTGCTGTCTACGCCCTGAGGAGGGTGGCTGGAACGGGATGCTGGGGGGAGGGAGGGCCCTCTGATGGGAAAAGGCACAATGGTATGTGGCGACACGCTCATGTTTAACCACAAATGACCCCCCCTGACTTGGGTTCTCACAAGCCCGCTCCATTACTCATCACTGCAGCTCTCAAAAGAGTTCATTGCACTCTCTCTTCTGAGCACCTCTGTAAACCCCCTCCCCTCCCAACATCCCTCACCCTCCAACCTCAAAGTAACCCTTTTGTTAGAGGGGAATGCTGTGTGCTGATTGTGCCGGGATGATTCAGTGACATGGGTCAAAAAACAAAAACCCTAACCCTGATCCTGAGCATGCAGAGGGGGCCGTGCCCTGTAATCCACAGGGGCAGCAGGAACTCTGAATGCCATAAAGGGTTCATGGTGGACAGGGCAGCTGCAGGGCACAGCTCAGACAACACGGATTTTATCACCATAAGCGTTCTTTGATGAACCAGAGGACAGACACAAGCAATTCAGGAAGAAAAAAAATAGTTCTGATTTGACATTTGAAAGGTCCTTGCTGCACCTCACCCCCACCCCTGCGCATGCCACTAGTGTGACTCCTGGACTGGAGAGATGCTGGAAAGAGTGAGATCAGAGCTCAAACATTTCACAGGCCGGGTGGATTTCCATGTTTAAAGCCATGGCGTGTTTATGTCTCCTGTCTGGTAACTGGGCTGGCCTACGACACAGACTAGCGTTTGGAAATAAGGCTTTGGTGAAGCAGTCCCACTGGTTTGGCTCTGGCCCGCCTCCCAGTTCATACAATGTGGTTGGAACGATGACACCACTCCTGAGTGGGGGTTTGATGCTTGGGAACTGATGACCAATGGAGCACTGTACAGAGGGGGGGGCAGCTTTAACAGCCAGATTAGGTAATAAAACACAAAACATTTTGTCTACACAGTCATGGAGATACACCCTTCTTTTTGCACACACCTCTTCCTTTTTCTTTACCATTTTCAATCACCAGTTAACTAATCTATGACCAAATTTGTTTGGCCAGACTACAATAGGGCGAGGCTGATTTCTCAAAGCTTACACTAGTATTAACAGCTAAACTGGTGCTGACAGTTAAAATTTGAAATGTCTGATCTTAAAAAGGAATAAAATGTTAATTAGACAACAAAAACAGTATTTACATTCACTTTACAAATAAAGTGTAAATTCACTGAATACTAAGCATTGAAATCACTGAATTTGAAGCAGTGAAACACTTTACTTGGAAAACCACTCGGTACACAGTCTGAACTGTCCTCTTGGAAATTCCCAGACAGTCATTTCAAGTTGTGCAATTTCAAAAACTTGCAAACTTTCACCTTTCTTAAAGTTCATAAACTGAGAAACTAGGTGTCTTTTGCTCAAAAATATAATCAGATAAATTCAAAAAGTCTGCTCATGGGAAACTGATTTCAATTTGCATGAGAATCACGGTCAAACTTGATCATGGGAGCTACCCAAGGTAAAAAGTCCAACTCTTTTCTGGAAAACGTGAAAGGGGAATTCAAGCAACAAATTTAGACAGATGATTTTCAAAGAAAAATATTTCATCAATATAAACTCTAACATTTTAGAAAATTAAACTAGTGTTTATTTCTATTATTTCTAATTAAATTGTATAGTATAAAAACATACTATTATGTACTCTACACAATACATTTCTGTCCAGTTAAATAAGTATAATGCTGTAATATATTGCCTATTTCCTGCTCAAACAAGCCATGAGAAGAGGCAAAAATGTGCAGCTTTGTGAGGTCCAGTATGTGACCAAGCTCAATCAAAAAGGTTCTGGAGAAAAAATTATTCTTCTACAGCTTTTCCAAACTCCTCAGTCCAAAATGGTCCTTGCAGCCAAGGTCTTAGGCTCATTAACTATTGTCCTTGTTTTTACAAATTGTAATCTTGAATTTACAATCATATCGAAAGAAAGAATATAACATTCAAACAAGAACACATTTTGCATCCCAGCATTTCTTACTGCTGGTCGCAGCTATTGCGAATTTGTGCTTGTTCACCTCTTCTTTGGTCTCCACTAACCGCTGAAGGAAATACCTGGTTTTCAAACTGTTGGATGTTTGCTTGTTTTTGACAGTCGCTAACTGTTTCTGTTGTTCGATGCATGGAGCTTTTTTGTCATTGTTTTTTGTAAATAGCCCCCTGCTGCAGGGGTGTAAACCAAAATGATTTGAAAGACACTAAAACACCCCGTAGAGCTGGGAGGTATTAAGGAGCTGGGCACTAACTTTCTGTATGTTTTGCCTTACCTATTGTTGATATAGAGATTTAAAAATATTGATCAAAACAGTGAATCATGTTTTAGTTAGCCAACTTACAATGTCTCCTTCCATGGGACTGGCATGTGACGCCACTGGATCATGTGAATGAGGCTCAACGAGGCTGACAAGCGCTACCCCCTTCAGCCCCGCCACCGCTGCCCTCGACACAGTTTGGTGAAGGTTAGATCTGGAGGCCTGTCAATCAAGTGACACAAGTGCTCGCCGTGGATGAGCCGTGATGCTCTTACTGGTCGGCTCCGTCCGCTGCGTCTCGATCTCTGTTGTTTGTCTGCCTGCTCTCCTCTAGTACTCAGACTGATGTTAGAAATTAGAATGGCAGATGTGTCTGCGAGAAGCTTACCAAATTAACAAAGTCTGGTTAAGGAAGTCCTTTTCAGTTTGATGTGTTTTGCGAAACACTTCGATAAAACCATGTGATCAGAACGCCAGCAAACGTTTTTGCCTTTAATTGCTTCCAAAATCTCCCCTGTGTTTTTATGGTTTTGGTTCAGTTTCATTTAATCTATCTAAAGCATTTTTTTCCTCATTTGGGACAGATTAAAATATTATCACGTTAGAATGAGTCATCTTCATTCCATATAACACATACATAACAAGGACAAAGCTTTCCATTTGCTGTTATAAACACTTTCATATCTGGTAGGCTTTCACTGACTAAACTCAAGGGAAGTGACCTTTTTAATGCTACCGACAGCAGCATGAGTGCTGTGTGTTTAGAATAAACAGGAGAAAAACTGAATAGTTAACACAAGCAGCAATAGCCGCCATGGCTGTAAAGACAAACAAAGGAGCCCATACAGAAACTCAGAAGTCCATCAACAGGAAATCCAAGGACAAAGACAACAGCGGCGCCCACACGCTTTGATTGACAAGTGATCTTTGTAAAGTGCAGTGCAGAAACATTGCAGCAATGAGCGCGAAGCAGCGAAGACAGACAGACAAATAACAAACAGAACCTATAGAAAATGCAGATCTCAAAAAGGGGCTTTGCACAGCATATCTTTCATGTTTCAGTCTGCTGTGCATACTGAACCTTTCCAGCCTTCAGAACCTGTGACTGTATTTCTCACCCAGAGGCCTCTTGCAATCGTGACTCCCACCCTGATATGACAGATGGAGCTATGTGCCGTTACCTCCTGAAGCCTTTGTCAATGAAAGGCACCCTGGGGAGAGCAAAGACCAATTGAGGGGCAGCGATGACTCACGGCAGCTTCCACGTCCGGAAGCTTCCAGTAAGACTTGCGAACAGCCGGGGACGACTCGTTGGAGGATTCAGAGATAAAAACACATTTAATTGGACCAATTAGGGCTCTCACATCTTTGATCCATCCGCAGTGTTTTGTCTTGGTTCTCTTTCACTCTTTTGTGTATAAAAGTGAGCGACGTGACTGCACTGGCAGAGGACTGGCCTAACATCTGGGCTGCTAAACAGCTGCTGCTGAAGCATGTGCAGCCCATTAAAACATGGTGATGTGGCAGTTTTTCTGACTGTGTCATGCTGACCCACAGTTTGCAGGGTAGAGCAATGGAGTGCTTAGGAGGTATTCCCTTACCTTTGGCTTCCAGGAAGGAATCATGCATGTGGTCCTTACATTTCTCCAGTCATAGGAGAAGTCTGGGAATAAGACTGTCCAGACACACAGTACAGCTGTAATGTCTGGTTTAGACAGCGCTGTCTACCTTTCGCCCTACACGGTGAACCTCCTGGGGCAGTGGAAACCAAGGCCACCCAAGTCTTGCTAGGGCTAGAAAGCACTGTGTGTGTGTGTACTGGTTTTTGTTACCTATTTAGGACCTTTTCTGGCATAAACACTGACCTTGTGAGGTCCAACAGTCCTCATGGGGACCAAATAGCAGTCTTAGTGAGGCATAACTTGATTTCTGGGGTCCTAGTTAAGTTTAGGGGTAAAGATGACTTAATAGGTTAAGGTTCGGGTTAGGGTAAGGGTTAGGGTTAGGCTGTTCAAATGAATGGAGGTCAATGTAAAGTCCTGACAAGAATATCTGCACAAACCTCTATGTGTGTGTGTGTGTGTGTGTGTGTGTGTGTGTGTGTGTGAATGTGTACTTGTTCTTGCTATATTATGAGATTGTTTGTAACCGTAAAGTGGGGAAACTTCTGGAAAGTAAGGACATTTTTTGATGGTTCACATAAAGTCACAAAGAAAGAGTCCTCACAAAGGTAGTGGGGTTTGCGTTTGTGTGTGTGTGTGTGTGTGTGTGTGTGCTACAGCCTCATCTGACTGTCCACACAGAACAGTCAAGGCTCTGATCTCAGCGAGGGAAGCCTGTACTCAATTTAAGACAAAGGAGAACCAAACGGACAAAGGGGGAGGGATGGGGGAGACCCACAGCAGATGAGTAGATTTGCTTTGTCATCCAGACTCTCTACCCTGACTCAGCCCATAATTGCTTCTGCCGTGTAAAATGTGCTATTCAGACAGTTGCAGGAGGAGCAGATGATGAAATAGTTATGGAGAAAGCTAAATTATTTAGCCGGCACATTATTAACAGATTTCGTCTAATCAAAGTGAAATATGGCACGCGTCGAAACAAAGTAACAAATGCATCCAAATAAGAAAGCTTAAAGGTGGATTTGTGTTTGTTTTGGATGGTGGGTCACGCCACCCGCGGCACCAAACTGAACAGTAGCCTAGCTAAAATAGCGAGAAACCGCAAGTGACTCACTGTGCTGATTTCGAAGAATTGCAGCCTAGAATACTGCCTCAATTCACAGTCAGATACTGGGAGACCTGGAGAGTAACTGCGAGAAAACCCCTAGTGTTGACGAGCTGCGAGCCAATCTTTCAAAAACATTTATGTCACTGCAGCTGCAGAGAAAGAAAGAAAAACAAGCACAATCAAAGCTGTAATAACACAAGAGATGATCATAACTAAAAAGGCCGATGTTACCAGAACAAGCTCACAGAAGAGAATAATGATCTTGATAACAACCTGTTGTTTTTTCCCTCTCTCCAGTAAAAAGAAAAAAAAAGAGGGGGTTTACTGGAAGAGGGATTATGATGTCCAAAAGAGTTAAACGCTCCTGAATTTATGGGCCCATCAAAGAACAAGAGGGTGAGTGAGGTGGGGGTTGCGTGTGGGGGGACATGCAGCAGGCCCGACCACAGCTTTCTGCTGACTGATGCAGGCCCAAGAGGTGAGTCATGGGAAAGGAAGGGGGGAGGATAGGGGTGGCGGGTAAGTTCTCCTGGGGGCTACGGGGAAGGAGGGAGACCGAGGATGATAAATAAGAAAAGTTATTAGTGTTTGCTTGGAAATGTCTGGGCATGGAGGTCACACAGCATTCAGAAAGTGAGACCTTTGTGTGTGAAACTGCAAAGTGACCTGGGACAACAAGCTGCTGCTTAGCTCAGCTGCAGTTTCTTTGGATTGTGTGGGTGTGTAACACACACTGTAACACTGCTACCTCTGTCCCTCCGCTAAGCACACTCAACACTCCCTTTCGACTGCTTTTCCTCTTTGCAATCGTTTCATTTTCACATGATCACACTATCTGATGTGGGCTTCGTGGAAAGCTATGACCACATGCTTGCTTATTTATGCTGCATGATTAAGATAATTTGGAAATTACAACATATTAGAAGTACCTTGGAGGACCATTCGGTAGAAGAATCCATTACACAAACAGTTCAAAGGCTTTAATCAAACCTGGTACGCACGAAGAGGTGATTAACACCTCTATGTGATGACGTAGTTTGCTTGGTTGAGCACATGCCCCACAAAGCTCACAGACAGGAAATGTAAGCATCTAGCCGGGGCTCCTGTGACGAAAGCAAGCCACAGAGAGTGGTGTGAAATGAGTCAAGCGACACTGGCCTCTTTAAAAGATTACAATCGGGGAGGGGAAACAGCCGCTGGTCACCACATCCCCGGTGATCTCAAAGCCTTCCAGTTGAGCAATGGGCAGATCTGTAGTTCACTCGAGCTCAAAGCATCAGAAGTTCATTCCGTTCTGATGAAAAGTTACGTGCAGCGGTGCATTGTTATGGAACGCAGGATTTCCTGTGACAAAATAGTCTGCTACTCTGCTTTTGCTCTTAAGAAAAAATTTTTAAAACTAAGTCAGTGTCTATACTGCAAGGAGTGGGCTGGTTTATATTTCCATTTTGAACAGTTTCCCTTTTTATTAATGTAGTGAGAAGGATTCTTTCT
>JAPQLA010000007.1:19279240-19299715 GCA_029822935.1 Naso vlamingii | reverse complement strand
AGATCCTAACTGATAATGGAATCCTTGGTCAGAGTGCCATCTCAAAAACTTCACAAGATATCCACACACACACCATCTGAAGCTTGCACCACAGTGTGAGGCGAAACCGACAAGAGCTCCAGTATCTGCGGGATCATTTGGATGGCAAGTCTGCCACACCCCTTCTGATGGACCCCATGGGACCTTATTCTGGTAAAAATATGAACAAAAGTCAATGGAATGAGACAAATTATTTTTTGATTCCATTTAAATTGTACTGCCAATCCCAAATATGATGTTTGTCAATTTGAAACACAGTTTTACAAGTCAAGAAAGTCTCAGGGGCAGTTTACACAGGGCAAGTTTTTGGATCAAATGAAACACTTTTGTTGCGGTTCGGCCTTCCTTTTACATGACAACAGCGTGCTGGCGCCCCTGAAACTGCAAACGTTTGAAACCAGATTCCAGAGTGCAATCTTTAAAACTGCAATCTTCTTTCCAGCTGCGTAAACTGGCAAGCGAAGTGCCTGTGAACTGTGCTAATGCTAATGCTAGCACAGGTCAATGCATTCTGCTCTAGCCACTACTAAACTCTGATTAAACACTCTGCAGTGCACTGAAAGTAGGTGGAATGTGTCGACAGTCTGTTGAGGTGAATTTAAGTGTTTGTAGCATATTTTTACGGCTGAATTTCTTTAATTTGTGGCCGCTTAAGCCTTAGCAGCAACATGAAGTAAACAACTTCAGCAGCTCCAACAATCTGTCATTACAAATTTACACCGCTGACTACTGGCCAGGTGTGCATACTTCAGTGCTCTTGGTTGTTTGTGTAAATGTGGACATCTTTGGAAGACGCAAAGGAAAGACTTTACCGCTCTACGGCTGCTCCCATGTAAACGTGGCCTCAGTTTATCACACAACTGCTGAAGTATAAGACTTTGAAAATACACATCTGACTGCACATCCGATCATAGCGTATGTGACGTATCTTGTGCAAGTTGAGAGATGCAGTTGACTGAAAAGTTTCATAAAAACTAAGTGGTACTCTCCGTTGACTACTGTACAAAATTTAGGGGAATTTAAGTCCCATGAATCAGAGGTAGAAGGGCAAGACTTAGGCACTCTAGGCCCCCTCATGTCCTTCTTTGCTTCTATCATAATGGTAAAAGTCACTGCGACTAAAGACATAATTATGGGTGCTGATAATCTGTTTTGGAAAGGATAGTGTGAAGCAATGCTGGAGGAAGCAGTGGGGCCAATCTGAAGGCTCATCACTTCCAACACAGACACCCTCACATCTGATTCCACATTAGAGTTTCCACTGAGGACCCAGATAAATCAAACTAAACAATGTGCATTATTCGACAGTGAAGATAAGCCTCACGGTGGCATGTGAGGGACTGAGCGAGATATTGGCACACATAAAGCAGAACACAAAGAATTCTGTATGTTAACACAAAGAAAAACAAAACTGCATCTCAGACAAGCCAACAGTGCTAATCTTCCTTAAGCTTGAACAGGATGTGGGGTAAAGTTTTCCAACACAACACTGCTGATAAAGAGACTCAGTAGCAATAACAATAAAAGTCTTTCTTAAATCCACATCCTTTTTTTTTTTTTTTCTTCCAAAAGTGGGCTGTTTTTCTGCCTTTACAGTAATAACATGATCCCACCTCCACTGCAGAAAAGCTTTTGAACTTGTTGTTATAAACACTTTTACCACTTCCTGGGAAAAAAATATTTTGATGCATATGAAGTGGTGTTTTTCCAGACTTCCAGAAGAAAAGAGTAGGTAGTTAGCTGAGGAGATCAAAAGTTCCTGAAACTCAAACGTCATCAGCCAAAGAAAACAAGTTAAAAGGATACGACTGCACCACCCACACTTTTTTGTTTTACAGGTGATTTCTAGAAAGTGTAGTACAGCAAACAGCAGCAATAAAGCAGCAAAGATGCTCGAAGAGTAAAAACAAAACAAAAAAACCCCCAATTATCTCACACAATATCTTTAAGATCTAAAGGTGGCTTCTCCTTTAAACATCAGATTGCTTCAGTTCGAGTCGTCAGCTGTAGAAAGGAGAATGATAGTTTTTCAGCTGAGGTCAAAAAACAGCCGGACAACTCAGTTCCTCAACCAAAACCCATTAAAATTCCAAGCTGCACAGCCCTCAGCCTGCTCTCAGACCAGCATACTCATAAATTACACTGACAACCTTGTTGACGGAGTGAGATAAACTTGCCCATTGTGTGTGCACTGCGGCTGCACTGAGACGGGTCACACAGAAACGCTATTTGATTTGACTGTTTCGGGCCAGCAACGAGGAAAACAACATGCACGGAACAAAACAAAATAACACGCAAATATAAAGCCCACTTTTGTCAGGCAGCCAACAAACTTTTGTCTGTCCTTGGTTTCTAGTATCGGGTGAAGAAGGGGGGACTTTTGTTTTCTTCCACTGAAAACAAGCAGTCCAGTAAAAGTGGAAGGAACACCGGGGTCCTGTTTATTTGTGGGCTGCAGGTGGCTGTGTTGACCACTTAGCGCCTGCTCAGAACTCCCCCGACCACTCGTTTCTTCGCTTAGACCCTGCTATTTGTTCACTTCTTCCACCATATGCTCCAACGTTTCCCCTTTCTCTCTCTGCTGTTTTTGCCCGAGCAGTGTTCCATTCTTCTTTGTCTCAAGGTACAGCACGTCTGTGACGCACTTCCTTCCATTGTATCAGGAACTGATACCTTAATTCTTGTGAAGTTACTGTCAAGAGTGTGTTTGGGTGTGTTGATTGGAAGGTACTGCATGCTCAGCGCAGCACAGGTAAATATGTGTGTGTCCTTTAGACTTTCTGCTTATAGTCATTTAATTAAATAGAACTGTAACTCCAGAGTAAAGCATCTTGCTTCACTGCAGTCTCCTGCGTCAAAAAATGTTTTAGATTTGCCAGCCGGTGGACCTGCTCAGTGACATAACAACAAATAAGTGGGCGTTGAGTCACATGAGGTCACTTGGTTTATTTCCTTGCTGCAGCAGCCAAACAAGCAAGCAAACATTTGGCTTTTACGTGATGGTATTTAATAAGATTCTCCCACCCCCTGATTCTCTCCTCTCTTATTACTTTGAGGACCAGCAAAGAATTCTTGTAAAGGATTTTTGTTTGTCTCATCTAGATATTGTAACGATTAAAATGCATTTGTTTACTGTAAAAAGACACTCGGCTCCACATCCAACAGTGCTGATGTGTAGGCAGGTTTCAGGTTGAAGCACTAACCACATATCAGCCCTGCAGGAATGTAAGCACTTCTCCCCACTGCCACCTTTTCTTTGAACTGCATGGACTGATGTTTATGTAAGTGGAACCTCTTGACATAATTAGTATTCAGCAATAAAACATATTTAGCATCAAGCTTAATAATAGCCATAAGAAACCCTGGACCTTTCCTCAGATTGGACAGTTAGGAAGCTGCACATGCTCTACTTGTATATATATCTGGAAAATCGATCTCTTGATTCATGAATCTCAATCTCTCTGTATTTCTCATAGGAGGGCTCAACATTTCTGGACACATGCTTATTTGTTTCTTGCCAACAGTTAGCTAAAAATATCAACACCACTCTCATGTCTGTGTAGTTAGAAAAGTCGACATCAAACCTGGAAATAGCTAAGCCTGATGTAGCCTCGGTGCGCACTGTAGGTTTTGTCTGCCTGCAGCGCCTCCAAACCTCAACATTTAACACTTTACATGGCATTTGTTTAATCTGTAAGAAAATCAAAATGCACAAACAAGATGTGGTTTGATGGGTAAACTAAGCTAGCTGTCTGCAGGCTGCTGAGAGTACAGACATGAGAGTGGTGATGACTATCTCGCCAAAATCTGGCAAAGAGAGAAAACAGTGAATGGACGTGAGTCACATGACTTCAAGTGGAGTCAGACTCAGGTCAGGTTTGATGACTTAAGACTCAACTTGGTAAAAAAAAAACAAAAACTTGCAACTCACCTTCTTTTTTAACAGCAATGAATCGTGGCTTCACTCAGACAGGAGCATTCTGATATTTTGAAAATACTTGATACCTTCCACAATGATGAAATTGTGTCATTTATTTTCATGTCCTGATTCAACAGCATTCAATCAAGTTGCAGGTGAGAGCTGTTAAGAGTTAACATCAGGTCACAGAGCTTCAGTTAGGAAAACAGATACCAGGATTGATTTAGTTTCCGTGCAAAAACCACAGGGTGGTTAAAAAACCCAAACTGCACCATAACATGATTGCAAATTGCACAAAGATTGAAGACTGATGTTAAAATGACATAACCTTTGGTGAAAAGCACATTATGACTTATTTAGGACTTGGGACTTGATTTGGGATGTGAACGTAAGGACTTAACATTTACTTGTGACTTGCAAAACAATGACTTAGTCCTACCTCTGGAATAGGTATATTCCCCAAGATGTTTAGTTTATATCTTTGAAATGGGTATAATAGATATTAAAGGGGTCATGTGACATTAAAAGGCTCCTCTCAGTTTAACAGAGCTTAGTTTCTGCTCACTGTTTTGCTTTCCGGCCTGCATCTTTATTTGGTTTTCACTCAGGAAGTGCTAAGAGCAGACGGCCCAATTAGCTAGTGAACATAGTGGAGCATGTAGCAGTTAAAGAAACAGATATTTAGGAAATGATAGAGAAACAAAAAACTAAAATAAATTGTGTGAATTCGCAACAGCTGCTACCAGCAGCTAAAAATGTTACAGAAGTCTAAGGCGTCATGTTATCATAAGTTACAGATGCATCATGCAGTAAATGAAAAATCCTGTCTGCAATGACGCCTCCCACAAGAGTCTACAGTCCACAACAAATGGTTGATAAGTTATGGAAGAGGTTAAAGTGTAGGGGCGGGGCAAGCCATGACCAATGAAAGTGTGTGTGTATGATTCTTCAAAATTTGGCCATGTCACATGAATCCATTTAGAAGTTATCCACCTTTTTGTTACAGGCCACTCCCACTGCCACACCCCCTTATTTGCCCGTTGGCCCGAACAGTTAATCAGCTGTCCTTTGGCTCATGACCAACCTTTCCACTAAATCTTGTGCAAGTCTGTGAATCCATTTGGAAGTTATACGCCTTTTTGAAATAGGCCACTCCCACTGTCACCCCCCTCTTTAGCCAACTGGCATAAACACACTCACACACGCACACACACAAACACGCACACACTTGACCTCCATGCCAAATTTCAGCCTCCTTGGGTGAAAACTGTGGCCACCAAAGAGTGAGGGATTTTTGTGGACCAGCTGACTGACTGAAGAGATCTATAGAGCTGCTGATCGCAGCTAAAAAAAAAAAAAAAAAAGAAGAGAGAGAGAAGAAAAAAAAGTTTTTTGTTTTTTTTAAAAAAATGACAAAGTTGATCCATAACAACTTGATCAGTTTTAAACAACTATTTCCTAACAAGTGCCCAACATCAGGGGGCAATGCAATGATTTTTTCCCTTCACTTTTGATGAGCTGTTGTGTCTTTAGTCTTCAGACAATCATCGGTCAAACGCCAAAAACACTAGATCCTACAATTCCCACAATGCAGCTCACTAATGTTTTTCATTTTGCCTTTAGACATGGCTGTTAGTACATGTCCAAATCCTTGTAACTCCAATAGCCCAGTTTATAAGTTCCGGTTGCAAAAGTTATCACCCTCAGGAGACATTAAAAGTCACAGTGGATGACTTCTGCAGATGAGCTAGCAAGCTAACGTTAGCTGTAGCATGAGACTCAGGAAGCAAGTCCACTGCAGCGGTTTGCACCTCTCACGCTTTATTTCGTTTGTTGTCGCTCTCTCTTTTAAGTCCAGTTTGAACTGAGACGAAATGGTTGCAGGGAAAGTTGCAGTGGAGAAAACTGGTCTATCTGAGCTCGATCTCGAGCCGACTGACGGTGTGGCATGCAGACACTCGGCTACTGGCAGAGGCGAGTCAGAGCATGGTGGGCTAATCAGCTTGTACCAACGTCACCTGTCGCTAAGAAGCGCAGCACAGAGTGGGGAAATAGGACAGAGAGTACAGAGAGCATTACTGATTTTTCATTTTTACATGAAACCCTCATCCCCGTGGCAAAGAAAACATCATGGTAAAAACAGGGCTTATTGGAGACCAATTTAGCAGCGAATGGTGTCATTTTTTAACCACTATTACACTGTTTGATCAGGTTGTACATCATAATGACAAAATTAAGACAAAAAAGTTGTCTAGTTTCACTTTTGTTTCACGTGCAGTGAAGTGTGCCTCTTTAACAGCTGTCACTAGATGCCATCAATATACAGAATTGTGGGAATGTTAACAGTCCACTAACATTTCTAATATTCATCCATTCCCACTTGAAACTGTCACTGAATATTTTAGAGTGTTAATTATTATTATTATTATTTTGCATATGGGATCTGGCATTCAAGCTGAAACCACACTATAAGTTGTCTGACTGCCTCATGTTCACATGCAGGACACAGAAAAACTGCATATGAACAAAAGGCTGAAGCTGTCGAGCAGCTGCGGTGCTTTCTGCATACCTGAATGTGATTGGCCTTATTGGAGGATATGCAGCCAATGAATTCATATTCTTCTCTACACAATCCCACACTCCAGAGGTCAAGAATGATCAAATTATCCTGCTGCGCTGTTGTGTTTGAATGCTTTACATGAGTCACCAAGGCAACCAGTAAATGAAATCACTGAAGGATGGTTACTTTAATTCACAGGAGCTGTCTGCCAGTCTGGCATCCAGCCTCTTTTTAAAGCCCTGTTCTTGCACAGTGAGCATCCTGATGAAACTGCTGATTAGATTTCTATTTTAAAAGTTCAACTTGTACAAGACACCGTGACGAGAGAGCACATGCTTGCCACTGCATTGTCAGAGCAAACCCAGTTACACAGAGTGGTTTCAATAGGTTTGTCATTGTCAACAGCGTGGGGGAAAGAGAAAGGCAAATGTTGCTCATCTGCTCAGCTTTATGTATCATGCAGTCAACTCAGCAGACACAGACATGTATGCCGCTTCTTTGCTGCATTGCATCTTTATACAGCATATACACTGTGCTCTATGGTGACCCTGAGGTGCCAATCACAATTACAAAATGAAAACACAACTGCAAAAAGCAAGACACACCAGCAAATCACAAAACATAAACACGACAGCAAAACAAAAACACAACTGCAAAAAGAAAAAACATGACCACAAAAAGAACCCCCCCCAAAACAACAACAACAACAACAACAACAACAACAAATACATGAAACACAACAAATTAAAATGTTGAATTCATGACCAGGCAAGTGCACAATTTAGCTTTCAATAATTAATTAGAAAAAAAAAAATCTTTTTGTTTTTGTGGTTTTGTTTTTTCTTTTTGCAGTTGTGGGTTGTTGGTTTTTTTTTTTTTTGCAGTTATGTTTTCTGTTTTTGCTGATGTTTTTTTGTGTTGCGGTCGTGTTTTCCTTTCTCTGATTGTGGTTTGTGATTTGTTGTTGTGTTTCATTTCTGCAGTTGTGTTTTCATTTTGTGATTGCAATTGGCACTTGAGGGCCACCGTCATGTTTGCTACTAGCACAACAATAAATCCCACTGTCAGTCACACTGATTGTTCTTTAACCCACTCTCTGTGCTCCTCGTCAGCACTTTGCAGCCTGCGTGTGTCCAGAACCTGAGCTGTGAGATTAGCCATGCTGATCATGTTGAGCTATTATCTAGGTTAAGGTATTACAACAAGACAAGTGAGTGACGCTAAACACAAGAAAACAAAAGACAGCTGGGCGGGGGTGGGGGGTGGGGGGTGGGTAATTCTGCACTTTTGATTTGCTGTGAAGTTTTAGTTTAAATAAAAATCTGCTTCTCTGTTCAACTGAGCTGTTTTCCTGCTCAAAATACTGATTTCATGCACTTTTAAGTAGGTTTACAGGCCATTTGAATCCATTTCATCCACTAAAACTGACGTGTCGAATGATTTTCTCACTGACAGAGCATGCACCCAAATGATGCCTGCATTTAATCCAAAGGGACTGATGATATTAAATGACACTGAGGTGTTTAATGCTCTGCTGTCTGTTATGGATTTGCACACAAAATCACATTGTAGCTATAATGTCATTTATGATATCAGAATAGCAAGTGGTAAAAGAAATAATCAAATACTTTAAGTAATTAAAAGTGAACAATCCCTCAAAATTAAAAGACTCAGGAGTAAAAGGCCTGCATTCAAAACTCAATATAACCAGCATAATGTGTATCTGACCCATTAATATCATACCTTATCCACTGATCTGGGAGATTCTCGTGTGGTTCTAACTACTTCATATGCAGCATGATCTATAACGACGATTCATATCTTAAAAATTAAGCGTATGTTTTTGAAAACCTTCATCTGAAAATATTGCAGTCTGGAGACAAATGTGTAGGAGGAGCACACTGTAGCTCACCTGGTACACACATCAAGGTTGAGTGTTTGCAGCAGCCCAGGTTTGATTCAAGCCTGAGCACTTTGCTGCATGTCATCTCTCTCTCCCTCCTCCCTCCTGCCTTTCCTGTCTCTCTCCAGCTGTCACTACCAGAAATTAAGATGAAATGGCAAAAAAATCTCTTTAAAAAGAACAAATGCAGTGGTGAGACATTATTACATTTATCACAGAAATTTAGTTCAGTAAAAGTATAAAGAACGCTCAAATGAAAATGTGTAAGTGAAGTACACCTATACCTATCCCAAAATAGTACTCAAGTGGTACTTGAGTAAATGTACTTTTCTAGTTTCCACCACTTGGAGAAGCCTATGGAGCATGTGTGATATGTAAAGGACTGCCAACATATCTAAATTTACTGTAGAATTTTAGAATATTTACTGTAAAATATAGCCTGCCATATTGAAAGATAACACCTCACAGTCAAACTTTATGCTGCAACTAAATGGAAAAGGAAAAACACACTGAACAAATGAATGAGATTGAGTTTATTTTCAGACTTTTATTAGAGACAACTAAATAAAAACTAACGACTAAAATATGCATTATGTAGCCTAATATATTTGACATTTTGTGTGGCACAATTATTCCTTTAATCTTCATTTATAATTTGTTTAAAATGCAAAGAACATTCTCTTAATAAATTGGTAGGCCAATAAGCAAATACTGTGTTATGTCTAGGGTTTTAATTAAATTAACTCGAGTGTATATTAAACAAAATCACAAAATGTTCTGAGTGCTGCAGTTGCTGCACGCAGCTCTGCACCATTCAGGCTCATCTTTTTAAAAAAATACTCGATTTTTCATTCCTCTCGACCAAAAGCACTTGACTAAACTGCCATTCATTCACAATCTCCCATTCGGATTTGGCAGACGGGTACTTGAAGGCAGCATTAGGGCCACCCGTCCTCTTGCGTCACGAGCGCCGGCCACGGCCAGGTAAGCCTCTTGCGTATAGTCTGCCGGTGGACGTAATTCCTGCGTAGTGGCAGTCTGGATGAGATGTTCTGCGTGGAGCTGATTCCTTATGATGTATGATGGATGGACACCGACGCATCGGTGGCGCACGACTTGCGGATCAGCCGGCCTCAGTGTGCGCACTGACCCAAAAGCCTATATCCGTCACCCAACGTGACCTCGAGTTCGTCCTGTCTTTGCACTGCAGTGCCGCAGCACACAACTTTTCAATAAGTCCCTCTGTTATTCTACAAACTGGAGCAGTAACCACTGAGTGACAGGCGTCACATGGCGCCGTTTGTTGTGTATTGCGTGATATCTCATTATGTACTTAAATATCAAAATTGGACTCATATAGGAAGAGAACCTGTCACTGTGCCATACCTTACTTTACCCACACTGACGCCTATGGGTGCATCTCAAATGACATTACAGCATTAATTACAGGGCTAAGGCAGATTAGATTTCCCCCAAGCAATTTAGCAGGAACGGTGTCGCTTAGCAACACTGTTACCGTTCAAAAGCCGTGCCGTTCGCGGATGATATAAACATTAATCATTGATTATTGTAATTAGAATAAAAATGTATTGCACATCTGTGTGTTTTGTCGCTATTGCACGTGAAGCGAGGGCTCTGAGTGCGGAGGAGCCTCTCCACAGGAAGTTACAGATCACTGCACAGGTCAAAAGGTAATGCAGCGAAAATGACACCCAGTAACTTTGGAAATGGTGACATATTGGAGGGCTGGAGTACCGACAGTGTAACTGACGTGTTCACGTTATGAGCAAGCACAGCTCAGTCCCTCCGCACTGAGTGGTCACCTCAGAAAACCCCCTGCAGTTTTCTTTTTTCTTTCCGCGCAACTTCCCCGACTGAGCACTCAGTCTGCCGCTGAAACTTTTTGATGGGAGCGACTCTTTCTGGCAAAGATACGCGCGGCAAACAGCTTTAAGAGAGCTCAGCAGAACCAGTTGTGGTGATACAGATTAAAATAGGAACCATAGCAGATTGGATTATACTTAATGCGCCATTTCATATCGTGTAACGTGTCACATTCTGGGCGCTGCGCCCTTGTTTATGAGGGGCGTCCGAATTACAATTAGCCCACATTTCACTGAGATTTCCTTTGAAGCAGCCGTGCCGCGCTGTTGTGCAGACTGAACCAGTGGGCCACATTAATTTGACCAAATGCATGGGATCACGCTGTGCTTTGTGCCATCCTTTTGCGCTCCGTGACACCTCTCCAAATTACGCACAATGAGTCGCGGCCAAATAAAACCGACTCAATTGTGCGGAAACGCCGCATGTCCAATCATTTCGATCGGTCTTTTTTTTATTTTAACTTGAGCAGAGGCGAATCAAAGACGGTAGATGTTGAGCTCGCGTGTCTATAAGTAGAAATAACGGGGATGGTACACGCGCTTGGCTTCTCTCTGCTGCTGATACATTTTAGTTATTTTAGGCTGAGCACAGATGCGGATCTCGAATTAAATCTGGTTCATGAAACTTCGCAGCGATGCTACTGATGTTCTAGACTCGCCTCCACTGTAAACTGCAACTGTAAACCAGATTGCGTCCGTACGCGTTTTGTCCATAAACCTTTTATTATTTCTTCGTTTTCCGGCACCGGTGAGCAAACCGGACCGGGACCCGCGCGCTGAGAGCTCTGAGTCCGGAGTGCGGTGCGCGAGGGGAGGGAATCCCTCCAGTGTCTGACGCTTCCTTTACCAAGGAAACCCACACGCGCTTGCTGACGCAACTGCCCATTTTAGGAAACATGCGTCAATGGACCGAAGCAAGTTAGACAAATAGTGAACTCCACAGCCGGCACTGACGTCCGTATCAAAAAATACACTTCTTTGAAAATGTTTTAGCTTCTTTTACCGAATCCCCGTTTTCGATTATTTCTCCGGTATCCGCTGGGCGAGGGATGGTCAGCGCAGATCCTTTCTTTTCACTGCCTTATCCAGAAGCGACCCCTCCCTGGACGAAATTGCAACGCCCTGGCGTGACGTAGGCTGTTTCGTTGGTGTTGAAAAGCCGTTGCAGTTCTTCATAGTGCCATTGAAGTGAGTCATCTCTAGGAAGTGTGGTAAAAAGGAAAAGAAAAAAAAAGTTAGAACTGTTCCGTGAACAGCAGAGAGCTCAGATAGAGTGTAGTAGGCAAGGCGACGGAAAATATTCAGAAGATTAGCCGGGCAGTAGGGTTTAAAGCGAATGTTAACCTGCGTGAGTCACTCTGTAACTACAGGTTCACTTGTCTCAACTGGATTTGACTGCTGAAGGTGTGCTACTGACTTTAGGCTGAAGCTTGTGCACCTGAGAGGAGAGTAGCGTAGCTCTACCTGCGGCTCAAGAATAATAAAGGCACAATAAGAAATAGCCTTTGCAAGCATAGCACACACGAAAATATTTATTCTAACTGGTAATATCAGTGGGATGTTTTAGGTTAGTTTAGAGGAGCATAATTGCACTTTGTCTTTGACAACTCTTCTCTGGATATCCCAAATTA
The DNA here is from genome assembly GCA_029822935.1 of Naso vlamingii. Lineage (NCBI taxonomy): Eukaryota > Metazoa > Chordata > Actinopteri > Acanthuriformes > Acanthuridae > Naso > Naso vlamingii. The sequence continues at coordinate 19,287,780 of JAPQLA010000007.1, read as the reverse complement.
ACGACGTCTCAAGTCAGAGGATTTTCCTTTTGGTGCCTTTTCACTGCGAGGATTTTAAAAGCGTTTCAGATCTCGAACCGTTTATTGAAATCTTCCTCTTTCCTGGACCATGTACCAGGACTACTCCGGGAACTACGACACCTCGTCCCGCGGAAGCAGCACCTCTCCGGCCCAGCCAGAGTCCTTCACGAGCGGCAGCAGCACGATCGGAAGTCCGATCTCTACCTCAAACTACCAGGTGAGAAAAGATCGCGTCATTGTCTGTAAATGAAGCTGACTTGAATTTGATATCAAGTGCATAACCTCTTAAAATGTCAAATTTTGTCCTGTAAAAATTTAAATATCTATTTTTTTTACATATACTGTATCCACTCGTTAATACAAAATTAGGAATTCTCCAGCTCGCTTGGGAGAAACGGTGAACCCCATGACACAGATTGCATCAGTGACTCAACAGATGCAGGACTCGATCCATGCACAAGTATTTTGGACTCATACCATCTGAACTGAGTCATTAGCTTGTGCGCTGTTTGTTGATTAAAATATCAAATTTACGCAAGCTGGTGCGCATGCAGTAAATGGCGAATTTCGTCATTCAACAAAGTAAATAAACAATAATGTTCAGTCGTTCCTTGTGGCAAAACAAAACTTCTAAACGCAGGAAACACTGGCAGATGTGAGGTGATTTGTGTGCTGTTGCTGCAGCAGAATGGGACGCTTCGACTTACATTCAAACCAGCGGTTTCCACATGATAATTTCACATTAACCGACTTTTTCTCGCGCTTCCGTTCTCCCTTCAGTGCGTAAAATATAAGATTTCGGAGGGTCTTTGAGCTGTAGCACCTCACAGGAGAGGCTTCATACGCGCATGCATTAAAAACACACAGCCTGCATACTCTGAGCTTTATACTCGGGGCGCTACTCTGGAAATAAACGGGGTATAGATGAGACGTGTGCTGGGGAATGCAACAGGCATGCACTGCTTGTTACGGACGTCTGATTTTCTCAGACGGATCTCGCGCTGCACATGGCACATTTCCTCCAACGGGAAGCGCGGACAAACCGAGAGGCAGCCAGAAGTCTGTTTCCTAAAAATTTCCTCCTCAGGGAGAAGAAAGAGCCCGCTGTGTTCTGAGAGGCTGTTTAAAAACACCAATCTCTGCACCTTCCTCCTTGATTTCATCAGAGGTTAAGGTTTCATGCCCGACATAAACTGTAGGCGTGCCAGTGAAACGCTGTGAGGACGCCGTGCCCATATATTCACAAATAATAGGATATAAATCCGGGAAGAGGCATGTTGATTGCCCGCACCCAAGTCTTGCGCAGAGAGCACTTCTGTGGAAAATATCGTCAGGCTCACGCAACATTACGGTAAACGACTTTTGGCCTGTATCTATCATTGCTTTGGTTCCCTGTAATCACACACTGGCTGTCTGTTTCCCATTACAGCGGGCTGGAACATGACCTCTTTCAGGTTTATTGAGACATATCAAAACAAGAAAAACAAGGCAATAGAATTTTTTTATCAGACCAGAACTTTTATCAGTTTAAGCGGAGCTTCTCCGTGACTCTCCTCGCTGTTTATATGCCTCGCACTCCATTGCGTAAACGTCATTTTTAATGGGAATTTTTGAAGTCAAGCTCGCCAAAAATAAAATTCGGCCGAACTGTCGGCTTGTTACAGCTGGCTGCTTCCCCTCTTACTGGAACTGACCGCGTTTCACATGTGCTTAACAAATCCCATACACAATGACTCACCAGATAAACAAAGTTCCAATGCACTGCCGGGATATCCGACGGAAAGTCGGGAATGACGGCGAAATGTGGACGTGCGTAAATTACGCACACAGGCAGGCAGGCAGCACGTCTGCTTATGGACTCCAAAGACATAAGTGATGCAGATCTGACATCGGTTCTCATATAGGAGATCCTTATTACAGATTCACATACATGTTGATTTTACATATTATATAGGCCTGTTTAAAATTAATTTGGAGGACTTGAAAGAGCATCAAATCCATAAGTTATCTGGGCTCATGCCAAAGGTTAAATTGTTTGAAGTTACAATCTTTTCTTTAGATCAGAAATGTAGTATCTTTTGCCTAAAGCCATATGGTGATGCACAGTTTCTTGCATCACAAGATAACTTGAGACACACAGACAACCACAGGCAAATGCATAATTTAGCTTTAAACAATAAATCTGTCAAATTAAGAGTTGATCTTACCAGTGAACTCTTTAAATTGTTTGTGCAATTTCTCAAATTTTGTATTTCAGAAAAAAAATCCCACTGGAACAGTTGTATTCTTTTGTAAATTATATGAAGGTCCTTGCCACCCTCTGACCCTCTATACTGTGTATCTACCTCGTAAAACACAGTCAATATGTATATTTAGCCTCCTGCCAGTCCAGACACGTGTAACACGTCTCCAGTGCTGTGTTTTGTCTCATGGTTATTGTTGTAAAGTGAGATGCATTGGGCACCTTGGGCTTTCCCACATGATTCACTGCATGTGTCACTGTTCCACTCCAGGGGTTAGATACACAGTGTTTTGCCTATGTGGACTGAATCATTACTATAAGCTTGAAATGTGGAAAATGTGTGAATTTGATAATGGTGGGTGGCGGTGTGTGTCTGCGATTGTGCTGTCAGTGAAATGAGGCAGGGCTCATGGATACTAACTAAGATGCTTATAGGATTCAGCTGCATGCATTGACCCAAATCAGCGTACAGCCTCGCTCTTCTACAAATGGATGCCAACCCACCTTCATGGAAAATTCCTTCAGATGTGATCATGCATCCCCTCTCATCAAATCTCTCCCACTCCTTCTGTTTCCAGAAGTACAGGGTCGACATGCCCGGCTCTAACAGTGCCTTCATACCCACCATCAATGCAATCACGACCAGCCAAGACCTACAGTGGATGGTACAGCCCACCGTCATCACCTCCATGTCCAACCCATACTCTCGCTCCCACCCGTATGGCCACCACCTGACCAATGGACCAGGGCTGTTGGGGCACAACACGCTGGCTCGGCCCGGCGTCATCCGCTCCATCGGCGACGCAAGAGGTCGACGCAAGAGAGATGAACAGGTGAGGGATGTGGGGTGAATATGTGGCGCTAACAGTGCTGCAAAAACACCATCAGGCGATTTTCTTTTTAATAAACATATCATTTCTTTATGAGGACACATTTGCTTCAGAGGGGATTTGACAGAGCAATTTGAAAAGTGTTTGTTCTGCAAACAGAATACAACACAAATATTTTTATTTAAAGCATTAAACTGACATGTTAGCAGAAAGCAAAAAAGCAAATCACAAAGTTTATTTTATCACTCCAGTGAATCCCACATCTTTGAATCATTGTTATTCTCCTCACAGCCAGCCAGCCGTACCCAGCCTGTTTGTACTCTTGCAATTGTGATTTTGTGCGTCTGTCACTCACCTTATTTTACCTGTGTGTTTCTTCTTTACCTGCCCTCAGCTCACCCCAGAGGAAGAGGAGAAAAGGAGGGTGAGGCGTGAGAGGAATAAGTTAGCCGCCGCCAAATGCCGCAACCGCAGGCGAGAGCTCACCGAGATGCTGCAAGGGGTGAGTAGGAACCTGAAAAGTGGAGCAGATCAGATTCTGTTGCTGGGTTCCGCTTCGATCATACAAATCAAACACAAGTCGGTGTGTGCTGAGGCACCGTGTTCCTCTAGCTGAAAATCAAAGCTTCAAGTTCTTGCAGAATTTGCGGTACTTATTGCTGAAGCCAAATATTAAAATGGCATAAAAGGCAACAACAAAAAAAAGTGCACAAAGAGAACACATGTTGAACAGGGGAAAAAAAAAAAAAAAAGTCACACTTGTTCCAGAGTCTGGCAGGAATCCTGATTTTTGATGAGTGATTGAACTCCACACCTAAATGTACAACCTCGCTTTACTGGTTTGACTCTCGCTGCGTCTCTGAGTGCAAGGTCTGAGCGAAGAGATGACAGGCGATGAAAAGCTTTTTGTCTCAGGCAGCTGCAGACAGAGGTAGGGCTGTCTCGCGGCCCTGCCTGGCAGACAGTAACGGCAACTAAATGGACTAATTAGCCGAATTACAGTGAGGTTGAGCTTGTCAGGCCTTAAAAAACCCCAGGAATGGAATTTGCTGTAGGCAGCTGTCTCCATGAATGCAGGACATTTTGTAAAAGGGGCCAATTGCTTGTCTCACAATCCCACATAGAGCCATGCTGTGCACACACATACACACACACACACACCATAGACATTGCTTCCAGGGGAGAAGGAAAAAAGAAAAATGCCTTCTCGTCTTCGCACGCCTGTTTTTTTTTTTTTTAAAGAAAAAATCCAAATAAGGAAGTGTTGCTTTTCTGTGAAATCAAGGAGCAATGTTCCTACAACGTCTCCTATTTGCTTTGACTGACTGATAACTCTCATGAAAGCGTCTCGCTGGGCAGCCACCCCCTCCACCCCCACCCCCACCCCCACCGGCTCCTTGCGTTCAACTTCCTCATACCTTTGCCCGTGAGTCAAAGTTCTCAGACAGCATGTCAGCTTATCTTTATCTGCATGATGTCTAGAGCTGACTAACGGCTTATATGGGATCTGTCTTTTATGACACAATAAGGAAACACTGTTTGTTCAGATCTCGTATGTCAGAGACACAAACAATGCACGGTCCGCGTGTGAAACTCAGATTCCAGCAGAAGGCTCAGAGATTACAAGTTGTAAGTCTGATTGGCTGAGGACAAATTCTTGATCTGATGTGTTGACTGTGCTACTTTCTGGGTTTAGAAAACTTAAGCAAACAAACAGTGCCCTCTTTTGACGCTTTAGGGGAACAATCACACAATCCTACTTCCTTGTTGTTAAAGAAACTTGAAATTCTGGTATTATCATGTGTGCAAAGGTTTGATCAGGCTTGGGATGATTTTCGTAGCCATGTTCAGCATTTATTATTATTATATTATTTATTAATAACTCTTGTGCTGAGAGTGCGTTAGTGGCCAAAGTCTGAAGGTGCTGACCCAGTAACTGAACATCCCTCTCTCATTCTCTCCTTACAGGAAACTGAGAAGCTGGAAGAGGAGAAAGCAGACCTGCAGAAGGAGATCGAGAGCCTGCAGAAGGAGAAAGACAAGCTGGAGTTCATGCTGGTTGCCCACAATCCCGTGTGCAAGCTTCCCATCGAGGACCGCCACCAGTCATCGGGCCACCAGCAGCACCAGCAGCAGTGCGCTCCCCTCCCCCTGACCATGCGCCCCAACATGGGAGTCCGGGCTCCAATGAACCAAGTGGTAGTGAAGCAGGAGCCAGAGGACGAGGAGGAGGAGATGGGCAAGACTCAGCGCTCCGTCATCAAGCCCATCTGCCTGGGAGGCGGCGGTGTCAGCGGCGGGATGTACTGCACAGATGGAGACAGCCTGAACACACCGGTGGTGGCAGCTTCCACCCCGGCCGCCACACCCAACGCCCCGAGCCTCATATTCACCTACCCGAGCATGCTGGAGCCTGAAAGCCCCTCACCCTCCTCCGAGTCCTGCTCCAAGGCCCACCGGCGCAGCAGCAGCAGCGGCGACCAATCCTCAGACTCCCTCAACTCGCCCACCCTCCTGGCGCTCTGAGCGAGGGCTCAGCTCGGCGCAGCTGAGAGACAAACACTGTGGCTGAAGGCAAGCACGAGGATCAACTGCGCGCCCCCCCTCCAGTGTCTTTAAAAGACCCAAGAGCACATTCAACAGTCCAGACCAAGCTGACCATGTGAGCCGTTTCCCCCTCTGCAGGGAGACCCACAAGGGCTACGCCATGCGTTTCTTCTCGTTCTGCTTCAGTGTACTTTTTTTTTTCAAATCTGTAAAAGTGTGTGCACCAATCCTAAGAAGTGTCAACCCTTTGCCATTTCAACTCCAGAGTGTCAACTTGTTTACTGAGCAGACAATTCTGAAGAAAAAAACATGCCTAAATCTGGCAGTTGTGAGTTGATGTGACTAAACTAGAGAGCGCGTTCTTAATATATTTTTTTGAAAATGTTTAAAAAGCCATGCGGCCGACACTTGCACTCCGCCAAGACGAATCAATAAATCACTAAACGAGGTCAGCATTCTACTGGAATTTGTGAGGAGAGAAAGAGACAATGAGCAGACTTCCTCTCAGCGTTTTTTCCATTCAAATGTGTCCTTTCCTAACTTGGACCTTGATTCAGGAATCGCTACATGGAGTGTGTACACATTTCTAACGCTATTTCCATCTCTTTAATTGTATTTATGGCCTGTGCTGATTAAATTTTACAAAGTGTTTTGTTGATACATTTGTCCTCTCCTTAATCTGCCTGTAGAAAAGCAAAACGGTCGCCCATAGAGCGTCCAAAGCACTCCTCAGTGTTGCAAAGGATACGAGCCAACTTTCAATCCATGACTAGTTCCTCAATACTCTATACCTTCTATTTTGCCATAGTGGCTTGACTTTACAGTAGTATTGGTGTGCTTTTCCTCAGTGATTCTGTACCTGAACTTTACAACATGTTTATGACAAAGTGTATGTGATTTACATTGATGTCAGGGATATCTCTCATGTGTAGTAGAACCCCATCGTGACGAACGTTGCAGGACTGCAGGCTGTTGCATGGTCTAGCCAGAGTGTTGCAGAGGTGGTACTTTATGTGATGGGACGATGAACGTCTTCGCTTCATTGTGTCACATCAAGAAAGGTTTTGTCTTTTCGCCCAGACATTTCAGAGACAGCATGCACGTTTGAACAAACCCTCCTCCAGCCGATTCCGTGCTTCTCTCTTTGTTTCGTACATTCTCTAAATAAAGGTTTGACGTTTTTCAACACTGCCTCTCAGGGCAGGTCAGGTTTCAAAAAGCCAAAAAGGTTTGTATGGCATATGTAATCCTGTAATTCGTCCATCTTTGTCTAAAAGGAGGGATTTTGCTCAAATTTGAAAAAGCCACTGTGGTCTAGACTGTCGCCAGCTGCCAATGATGTCAACCCTGTTTATACTGTGTTTGTAAATCTGTCACTTTTAGTAAAGAAATGATGTTTAAATTGAACTCAGATGTGCTGATTTATGGGTGTATGAACATGTCAATGCCGAGGTACTCAGTAGAAACTTAGTGGAAGCCTGGCTGGCTTTGAACAAGGGCCAGACACACTTCACTTTTTGACAACAAGGAAGGGATAAGAGGACTCTCTCTACAGCTGGCCTGAGATGAAAGAGGGGACACGTTGAGAAGATGTAATATTTCTAAAGTTCTATGAAGCACTTCTTTTTCATTATTTTTACATGTGTGTATCTTAAAGGGATGAGGGTTTTCAATACTGTGCACTGAGAAGGACACAACAGCGATATTTGGGACTTTTTTGTTTACTTCAAACATTCCTAATGAATATAATGTCAGGGGTCAAAGGGGGGTGTCATCTTTGTTCGAACCCTTTTTGGTATCAGAGAAATAAAAGTTGTGGACTTTTGTTGCGCTGGATGCAGAAAACGGACTTTGCAATTCAACACAAGCTGCTGCTACTTCGGAAAGAACATGTCGGCTATTTATCATTTGATGTTGTTGGGGTTAACATCACTGGTCATGACACCATGTGGATGCAACAGGAATATATTTAAACCTGTATGACAACATAAAGGGGTGAAATGATAACCAAAAACATTACTGTGGGCGAGTCTCATATATCTGTATGTTGACATGTTCTGGAGCCCCTGAACACACATAGGAAAGCCATTGATCGTAGATCTTCTGCTGTACATGTCATCTACTGTCTGTCGCTTGTTCTCAGCTATTATTCTTTTCCAAATGCTTTAACTGTTTAAAATGATTCAAAATTAATAAAAAACAGCAATATGTATAGCAGTGTTTGTTAATTTAAATGAATAATAATAATTAAAAAAATCATTTTCAACCCGCAGTTGTCCTGTTTCGTTCTTGGAAATGCATTAAGAGCAGTTCAAATAACTGATATCAGTTATTTCTCCAGTGGTCTGATATTCAGTCTAATATTCAAAATTTCGTCACCCTATTTTTTAGTCCTTCTGGTCATTACAAACAAGAAATAAAATTTAATTTACTCCAGTTTGCTACACAGCATTTTCCTCTCTTTTTTGTGTATACTAAACCACTAGAGGGCAGTGGACTAAAATCAACATCATTTTACATTGGTTCATAAGGGTCAGAGGTATTGGACTGCATTAGTTTCAGCAAGTGCTACTAATAAACTAGCAGGTAACTAACTTACTAACTGACTGAGATATTTAAATGGACTGAAATATGATAATTAAATGATGTTTCCTGATTTCATTCACAAGTCAAATTTGCATATTATACTACTCTCATGTTGCTCTTGTGACCTCACTAAAAAATTGAATCTCTCTAGGTGTGTCAGAGCCATGGATGCATTTTGCTATTATCAATAGGTAACCGTGATGTACACAGTCAGAAAATTATTATTATTATTTTTAGTCAGGAACCAAGTAACAACAAATTAAATCTCTTAAAAGACGTCTGTGTTATCAATATGAATGTTTTCCACAAATAAA
>JAPQLA010000007.1:19221780-19234485 GCA_029822935.1 Naso vlamingii | reverse complement strand
GTTAAAGTTTCTCTTAAACTGGGGAGCTATTACGCGCAACGAGCCGAAACACACCAACCTGCGCCATCAGCTGTCCGTCTCTCCTGCCTCAGGTGGTCGTGGTGGGCAGCGCGCCGCTGCTGCTGGAAGCCTCGGGGTGTGTAACCAGCCAGCCGGTCCTCTTGAAAACTTTCAGCACTTGGCACTTCGTCAGAAGTTTGTTCGACAGATCTGAACTCTTCAAAGCGCTGATTGACTTTCGGGGGCACCTGCGGGGACGTTCGCGGGATTAAAGGACTAATTGAATGAGTGTTCCGGTTGTGTGACCCAAACTGTGGGAAAGTTCCCAGAGTTCCCGGTGACAGGATGCCAACGACACAGAGCAGTGCCCACACTGATGAAGACATGCTGCCTGCGCTCAGCCCTCTTCAGTCAGCCCGTCGGTCCAGGACCACAGCCGAGTATTTATATGATCTCATCCACGGCGCACAGGGCGTGGGGAGCCGGAGGCCCAATCCTCACACAACCGGAGGAGGGAGTGCGCACGTGAGGGTGCCTTAGCGCTGCAGCAGGTGCTACGTTTCTAACATTTACTTAATTTGTCCGAGAATTTTTTATTTTTTCTCTCCAAACTCCAAACATTCACAGCATTTTTATTTTCTATGCAGCCTTCATTAGGGCTGACGTTAAAGTGTCACTGACTTCCAGTGCGCGGCACGGCTGCGAACCGCGTCCCATGGCGTCCTGTTTCATGTTTATGTATTTTGTTTATGTTTATGTAGGGTATTTTGTTTTTGTGTGAAACAGCGTACGTCTTGGGGCGCGAGACAATTTTCAGAAGCCACTCTGACAATAAAGTTTTATCAAATCAAATGAAACTACAGGAGCAGGATTTCTTTTCCTGAAGAACTCAGGATATTAACTATTGTATCAGTCGAAAATTTGAGAAAAAATTACCTGCCAAATAAATCTTTAACTTGATATGTGTTCTGTCTCACAAATGAATTATTGTCAAAATAAGACTAAAGGGAGGTGAAAGTGAAGAGTCTGTCACCATGACTGTGAAGCACGCAGAGCAAATATCTGTTTAGGTGTTATACCGCCACCTGCTGTGACCAGACTAGAATGTAGAGATATTAACTTGATGTATTACTTAATAACATGATATGAATAATTCATTGAATGACAGTCGCTGTAAGGCTATGGTCAACACCCCTATTATTTTATTTTTAACAATAACTGTAATGTGCGTTTTAATGCAGGACTGTTACTAAAAGACTGCTCTTAAATCAGAAAACACTGAGGCTGTACTGTAACCGGGGTTGACCCGACCATTTACTCACTATAGGTGTAGTCATGTGTTTAACTTAAGTATTTCCATCGAGTAATCCTTTATACAGCTGCTCTACAGCATTTACACGACAGCAAATGTTATTAGTCAGTTTTAAAATTAAAAGATGAAAACATTTTTTGATTTAAAAATATAATCATTGGCGCCCCAGTGGCTCAGTTGGTAGAGCGTGTGTCCCATGTACAGAGGCTGTGTCCTCGCTGCAGAGACCACAGGTTCGATTCCAACCTGTGGTGCCTCTGTGTCTATCTATATATGTGTGTGTGTATGTAAATATATATATACACCAAAAAACACATACTGTACATTGTTCTAAGTTAAGCTACCAAAATAGCTAAGCAGCTAAAATAAGATAATAAGATCCACCTCATAAGGTAATGATAAGACATTAAAAAGTGGCTTATGCCTTAATGGATCAGAGATAATAATCCAATAATATTTCATCACCATCACCACCATCATCACCATCACCAACTGAGGTCTTGACTCACTGTGGTCATAAAAGATCCCATGGCTCTTGTCGCAAACAGTCGGGGGTTTCCTGGTGTCCTGGCCAAATTCCCAACCTGGCTCATTCAGTCTGGCCCTCTAATCATCCCCCTCATGTAACTGGCTTATTCACTCATCTCACTCCCCTCCTCAAGCTAGTGTGTGGTAAGGATTCTGGCACATAATGGCCACGTTCACCACCCAGGTGGCTGCAACATACATGGTGGTGGTTAGTGACAGATACTCAAAGCAGCTCACTGTGGAGTGCTCTGAGTATCTTGAGTGATAGAAAAGCAGTATATAAATCCAATCAATTATTATTTTTATTATTTATTATTTTAGGAGAAGGAGGCAGAAATCGCTGCACCGGAAGTCAGCGTTGTGCTGTTGCAGACGGGGTCAGCAGAAAGACAGTTTTTACCCACATATATAAACGCTTTCCTAAGAAAATCAATATTCATTCAGTTGTACACTAAATTTAGACAGTCGCTTACTATGGCACTACATTTTTTTCAACCATAGTGTTTCCATACATTATTACATCCACTAGCGTAATAACTAGTAAACGTAATAGTAACTAGTAATAACGCCGTCAGGTGGCAAACAGAAGCAGTTAAAAAATCCTAAATTTAGCACACAATTGAACAGATATTGATTTTTTTTAGGAAAGCGTTTATATATGTGGCTAAAAACAGCTTTTCTGCTGACCCCGTCTGCAACAGCTCAATGCTGACTACCGGTGCAGCAATTTCTCCCCCTCTCCTAAAAGTGACACTGCAGATCGCATCTGCAAAAGGTGATAGACTGACTATGCATGAGTACCTCATATCATCCCACTTCAAAAATGCTAAACTATCCCTTTGAGTCAAACTATAAATGCAGGATTTAATTTTTTTAGTGTTGTGGTAAGAAAATGATATCATCACTTCTGCTGGCTGGAATCATTTTTTCCCGAGGGTGTGTCTTGTTTTGTAATTTGAAGAGATTCAAAAACACTTTCAGTAGCTGTACTGGAGTTAAATAATAATGCGGAGTAACTCCGAATGTCCGTCTACTGTATTCTACACAAATGTATTACATTTTGCAATAAATTCTACAATTCTGACCCCTGATGACATGATAAAAAACAACCAGCAATGGTCTTTAAGCTTGACAGTTCATTCTTGAACTGGAAAACAACGACCGCCGAAAACAATCTACTTGCCGTACTTGTTCTGGAGCTTTTTACAGTATGAAATCATATCCTGTATTCTCAGAAAATTGGTTCACTCAGTTGTCATGGAAATGTCGAGGTTCTGGTCCTCCCCAATTCTAAGCACTTGTGGGACTTCTTGGCCAATAATGGCTTGTTTATGAGGGTCTAAATTGATCTGCAAAATATATCAGTTGTGTCATCTGCATATTACTCTGCCTGCGGTAACTTAACAAGTAACTATGATCGTGTGTGAACTAAAAAAAAATTCCTTTCAAATTACAAGATACTCAGACAGCATAGTTTCCATGTAGCATGCTGCCCTCTCATAGACTTCTGACCTAAACAGAACCTAAGCCATTACACAAATTTATAAAAATCCTGCCTTGTCTGAAGAAAGGAGGTCATAAAGATGAAGATAATAATATTATCTATAACCATGACTCAGTCCTCTTGTTTGACGAATTCAAATCACCTCTGGTTCTTCTGCCAAATGTTTTGCATCTGTTCACTCTTTCCGACAATGCAAATGATCAAGGGGAAGTTAAACAACAACCGTTGTCCAGAAACCAGTTTATACTCTAAAGAGAGGAACAAATGCAAAGGCTACCTGTGTCTACTTTTGTGTATCCACAATGTTCTTGTTGTGGTTATTTTTCTGTATTTTGCTCGCATTTTGTCCTTGTTCAAGAGAGAATGATCCTCTGCATGCATACAGTCCTGGGGACATCATCATCGGAGGACTGTTCCCTATCCACATCAAAACGGACAGGAATCGAACACACGGTCCGCTCTCCTGTAGTGAGTAAGTATGATCTCATTTTAATCAATCAGTTAACACAACTATAATACATTTGAATCATTTTAGAAATTTCATCCATTTTTTTAAGGTATGACGTGAGAGGGTTCCTACAAAGTCAAGTGATGATTTACGCCATCAGAGAAGTAAACCAGCGCATGCTTCTACCCGACTTCACCATAGGATATGACATCTATGACACTTGTGGAGATGTCAGCTTTGCCACCAGAGCAGCACTCCAGCTGCTGAAGAACCAGTCGGACCCTCAGAGGTGTTTAGTACCTGAAAAGTTTCAAACTGCTTTGCCTGAACCCACAACAAAGGCAGTGATTGGTGAAAGATTTTCTGAAATATCAATAGCTGTCGCACGTGTTGTTGCTCTGTCATCAGTTGCCCAGGTTCGTCTCTTGTGTACTTAGTACTGTCCCAACAGTTAAAAATGCAAAAGATTTAGACTGTGTTATGTAGTCTAAGATGAATATGAAAGAAAACTGAGATTCTGTAACATATAATGCAAGAATGGAAACAAATCAAATTCTTTGCCACTAGATTTAAATACATTACTGCTGCAAACTGCACTAGAATAATTTCAACATAATTTATTCCTGTTTGTTACAGATTAGCTATGCATCAACGAGTGAACAGCTGAGCAGGAAGCTGAAGTTCCCAACTTTTCTGCGAACAATATCTAGTGATGAGCATCAGACAAAGGCAATTGTTAAGCTGGTGAATGCTTTTAATTGGAAAACAGTGGCCATCGTAGGAAGTGATGATGAGTACGGGAAGTACGGCAGTGATAAGCTCGAGGCCGTCTTTGATGCGTGCAGTGTTTGCGTTGAGTTTGTTGACATCCTGCCTGGTGACTTCTCCCAGAACAATTCCCAAAGCCGGAAGAGACTGGATGAACTGGTGGGCAAGATCAGTGCATCCCTTGCTGAGGCCATCATCATATTCACTAAGAACACCAATGTTGTTGTCATCATGGAGGCAGTAATTAAAAACAATCTTAACAGAACTTGGATTGCAAGTGATGCATGGTCCACCTCTACAAGAGTCTCTACGCTGCCAGGCATTGAGAAGGCCGGGGAGGTTTTCGGCTTCATCTCTAAGAGGAATGATTTGCCTCAGTTTAAAGACTATGTTATGTCAATGTTTAATGGAACCACTAATGCCATTCTCAAGCATCACCTGACTCATTATCCAGTTTGTTCCAATCAGTCTGATAAGGACAGAGAGAGTAACTGCACGCCAGCAAACAGCCAACAGGGGTCCAAGCAATGTGTGGACATAAGCTACTTGGCCCGTTACATCGACCAGGATGCATCATACAATATCTACTTAGCTGTTCAAGTCATTGTTGAGGGGCTGAGACGCTTGCTCAAGTGTGACAACTCCAAGTGTAAACACAGTGGAACATTTACAGCCATGGAGGTACAGTAAAGTTATCTTGCTGACATATTTTTCATTGCTAAAAATATGTTAACAGTAGTTTGAAATTACAAAAATTTGGAAATAGAGTGGCTCAGTCACTTGTGGGCCATGGGGCGGTAATTTGTAAAACATATGAATGGTAGTCCATGGAAAGAGACAAATAATTTTTTTGATCCTGTTTACATTGTGCTGCCAATCTCAGATATGATGTTTTTCAATTTAAAAGATAATTTTGCATATCAGGAAAGTTGCAGTTTTGGGGCGCCCGGTGGCTCAGTCGGTGGAGCAGGCGCCCCATATACAGAGGCTATGTCCTCGCGCAGCGGACCCGGGTTCAATTCCACCTGAGGCCCTTTGCTGCATGTCATTCCCCCTCTCTCTCCCCTGTTTCCTGTCCACTCTTCAGCTGTCCTGTATATAAAGGCACAAAAGCCCGAAAAATATCTGTTAAAAAAAAAAAAGAAAGAAAAAGAAAGAAAGTTGCAGTTTATCACACAACTGCTGAAGAATCTTTGAAAGTGCGTATTTAGAAAGACCTCTAGTGCCTGACCGATATATCGCTTTGCTGATATTATTGGCCGATATTAGCCTATTGTAGAGATATCAGAATTGGCGTGTATGTTCTCCGATAAATTCTGATATTAAAACTGTTTTTTTTGGGAAAAAAAGTGCTTGGACTAGTAATTTAAAATGGTGTAATGATATTTTGTCCAGCAGAGATCAGTCCGTTATTTAATTGGTAATAAGTGAAGTGTAAACTGTTCAGTATACTGATGTTTGGAATAAAGTTTGTTAGATATCCTGCCATCTTTACATATCTTTGTCACACATATTTCATAACCATGTTCAAAATATTATATATAGAATATCAGCCGATATATTGGATATCAGAATTTTCTTTCTCTCTAATATCGGTATCGGCGGTCGGGCGGTAAAGACTAGACACCTGATCATCGAGTATGTGACGTCTTGACAACGATCTCCCACAGAACTGACTAACTCTGTTTGCTTAGCTGCAGCCCTCAACATGCCCATGCTTGTAATGATGTTTTGTCTTTTTTAATCCATTTTCCCTCGTGGAACTTAACTATCTTCACAACAAATGACTGTGACTTTATTTATTTGTCAGATTACCTTTTAAAATGACAAACATCATATTTGAGAATGAAGGCACAATTTAAACAGAATTGAGAATAACTTGTCTCTGTCCATTGACTGGCATACAATTTTTTTCCCGAAATAAGGTCCCATGGGGTCAACCGGAAGGGGCGTGGCTTAGCCACCCTGTAGACCAAAGCTGTGCTCCAAATCGCATACATCTGTTGGTACACTTCAATGCAGTACACTTATTGTGTGGTGCACTTATCTCAGCTGGTTGGTGTTGTCCCAAAATCCCACACTGATGTTTTGCACCTACTAGAAGTGACAAGGTTTTTTTTGTTTTGTTTTTAAACTGCCTCTTCTTCTTCTACTACTTCTTTTTTAACCCCGAACTGCAAACAGACAGAGGGCAACTATCACCAAAATTTGACAGCTACACATAGACCGAACGCACGGCACAATGTGAATGCCAGATTAAAATGCGCCACTGTAGGAGCATGTTAGCTAGCTAGAAGATGCTAACGGTACAAAACCGTTACAGACCCAACAAACATTACCGATGGCTGCTATCTGACAAAAGTATATGTACACAGTGGTCCTTAGTGCAAAAACACGTATAACTTACATCTGTACAACGCGGCGACATTCACAGTTGCCAGGTTGGTGGTGCACGAAAACCTTGGCTGTAATCCCCTGCCACCATTTCGAAAGTTGAAAAGTTTGTGAGATAGCTTCCGCTACATCACTGATATGGCGTTCGTTGAGAGTGCGAAGTGTCCATCATTCTACACTTAATTTTTGTACCGTTTTGAGTGCGCGAGTAGTACACTGCATTTCCGCATAGGTCTCAGTGTGAAAGCAATTCTGCACTCAAAATATTTGGTGTTTAGTACAATGGTATGCGATTTGGAACACAGCACAATTATATGTTAGTAAAAATTGGGGATTCACACACACCTCGGTTGCAGAGAGTCAAGAGAGAGGAAGATGGCTTTTGAACAACTCCAGTGTTGTAACATTAGATTTTATGTTTTCTTTTCTTTTATTTCTTTTTTCTTTTTTTTTAAAGATATTTTTTGGGCTTTTTGTGCCTGTATTTCTTTGATGGGACAGCTAAAGGGTGGACAGGAAACAGGGGAGATAATGGGGACATGCAGCAAAGGGCCACAGGTGGAATTGACCCCTTGGCCATCATGATGAGGACACAGCCTTTGCATATGTGGCGCCCGCTCCACCAACTGAGCCACTGGACGCCCCTAGATTTTAGTTTTAAACTGTTCTCTACATATCACAACAGACTGGCTGGTTGAATGTTAACTTACCTGATATACAAGCTCTGCAAAGTCGGGTATCTTTAATTTAGTTATTATTCAGTCATCTCTTCCGAGTGCTTTAAACCAAAAATGTCTGCCGACATGTTTACCACTAACAGCTTATTTTGCAACAGTCACGTGCTGTTGAAACTGAGTGACATTAGTGTGACATAGTCTGATAATTCACCTATATGTGGCCTATTCATGCGGAGTTGATGAGAGAGTGGATGACTCTTATATTTCAGTATGTTAGTGATCTTACTGATGTGTTGTATAGTAATTCCTGTTTTATGATTTGTCATTTCACTAGCAGTTTTTATGTGTGTCTCCGCAGCTTTTAAAGGAAATCAGGAAAGTCAACCTCACAGTGAACTCAACACATATATTCTTTGACCACAATGGAGACCCCAGCTTAGGATATGATATTTTGCAGTGGACCATGAGTAAATCCAATCAGTCCACACATATAAAAACCATTGCAGAATACTGGCCAGATGGAAATATCACAAATCTTGGAGAAGATCTTGTCAAAGAAAAGACAAATGTGACGGTAAGGTCAAACTTTCATAACACAGGTCTAGAAAAATTGCTGAATATGATGTCTCACTGATTGTAATTTGTCTTTCAAAGGTTACTGTTTACAACTGCTCAAAAACGTGTCAAGCCGGGTATGAGCTGAAAAGGCAAGAGCGAAGAAAGTGCTGCTATGGTTGTTTTAAATGTGCAGATGGAGAGTATTCTGCCGGAAATGGTGAGTGTTTTTTAAAAATAATTTTCCACCAAAATCATATCTGTAAGCAGCGCAACAGTTACCTTCCCATATGAAATATTTACTACCTAAAAGTTAAATCATATCGTCTCTACCCTATGTGTATAAAAAAATGAGAATATTTGTTCAGCTTACTTACACGTGATTTTATGTCTATATATATATATCAGTCCAGCTCTCAGATACTTTGAGAGAAGTCTGCTGACTGTCCCTAATGCCAGAACAGGAACAAGCAACCTTCTGTTTTTATGCATCACATATTCGTAACAAGAAACCTTGATTTCTGCTTCAACTCAACTTATTTTAAATCAGGACTTTTCTGTTTGCCACTGAGAAGTTGGTTTTGCACTGCATTGTAATTATTTGTCTGTTTAATTATCTAATTCTATTTTAGCACATTATTTCTTTTTTTTTTTTATTTTAAGTCCTTAAAATACTATTTACATGTTTTTTCTATCGCCTTATTTTTCTTTTCTTTAGTACTTTTATGTCAAAGTCCTTTGAGTTGCCTTGATAAAAGGTGCAACACAAACAATTTGCCTTGCCTACTGTCCTAATAAATTCAAACCACAATCCCTTCAGCAAAAAAACAAATTTCTTAAATCTACGTTTCTGACCCTAGCAGCATCCCCTTAAAATGGTTATACAGTCCCTAAGAAAGATGAAGTTGTGTATTTGATCATCTTTCAACCAGCCTTATACTCCCCACTACTACTAAAGTTATGAACCACAAGGAATTCTTTTTTTCCCCCAATCATTTAGAACAAAAACCAATACAGGCACTCTCTTTAAAGTTGGGGTGCCAGTTATAATCCAAGAGTGTTGATTTGTTTTTTGTTTTGTTTTTTTCAGAATAATATAGTACTATCCCAGCTACCTTCAACAGCTTTAAGTGCATGCAAAACATGATGTTCCATTTTAAGTCTTATTTTCCCAAATGTCTGAAAACAGTTTTGCATTCGTTTGCATTTACTGCATAACTTCACTGTCATACTGCTGCACTTATCAGATGTGATCAGATACTCTGGTTTGGTACTTTTCCATTTATGTAAAATGTAATGCTGTACATGTAAATATTTCTCACATAATTATCTTCAGAGGAATGCAGTCTTTAGGATGAAAACACTAAAACAGTCGTACTTACCTTGTGAAGTTAAATTTGCATTTCTTTGTTTACTTCTGTAGGTAATGCGTGTAAACCCTGCGGTAAGGAGAAGTATTCAACTCCACAGAGGGATGAATGTTTGAAGAAAACTGTTGTGTTCCTAGAGTGGTCAGATCCCTTTGTTATCACTTTGAATTGTTTGCAATGCATTGGGATAATTGTTTGCATTATGTTCACTATTTTGTTTATAATCCATCGTAGCACTCCCATTGTGAAGGCTGTTGGAGGTAACTTGTGTTTCTTAGAGCTTTTGTCTTTGCTGGCCTGCTTCTGCCTAACAACTAGCTTTATAGGAAAACCCACTGCGATTTCCTGCAGGGTTGGGATGCCAGTCTTCGGCATAGCGTTTACCCTCTGCATCTCCTGCATCCTGGCCAACTTGCTTCAAATCCTGGTGGGCTTTAACTTTGACCTGCAAACACGGTCCTGGATAAAGAAGCTCAATCAGCCACTGCTTGTTGTGACTTTCATCTCTGGGATCCAGGTGGCCGTGTGTGTGTCATGGCTGAGCCTTCACCCCCCAGCTATTTCTCGAGAGTATGTAGACAACAAGATCCTGCTGCAGTGTAGGGAAGGCTCAGACTATTACTTTATAGCCATGTTAGGCTACTGTGCTATCTTAGCCCTTAGTTGTTTCGTATTTGCTTTCAACAGCAAACAGTTGCCAGACTTGTATAAAAATGCAAGCTTAATCACCACCAGCATGATACTGTGTTTAGTCGTTTGGATTGTCTTCATCCCGATTTATTTCAATTTAAAAGGGAAGTACAAACGAGCCATTGAAAGTGCAGCCATTCTCATTTCTGTCTACAGCATCCTTGGCTGTCATTTGGCCCCGAAATGTTACATCATGGTGTTCAGGAAAGAGATAAATAATGAGAAGGCCATTACTGAGAACATCAGGAAGCATTTTGAGCAGAAAAATACGCCTGTGGTGAAATCATAATCTCATATGCACCAACATATTCCTTATGGGTGCTGGGTTACAGTTGTGCAGGTATACATCTTCCTGTGGTGAAATAAGACAATGTCCTCTCTGGCTACTTTAGCACGTATGTTTCCGCCCACATAAACTGCTGAGACCTAAACTGAATCCAACCTTTAAAGTCTAATTTCACATCGTAAAGGTTGGATTTTGAGGAACCTTCATACTACTCTTTCAGCTACTGTCATATTTACCCTAACCCCTACAGCAAGCAACCCATTAGCTTAGCGTAACATAAAGCCTGTAAAGTGGGGGTGAGACAGCTAGTCTGCTTCCAGCACCACTAAGGTCACTGCTGTACTCACATGCATTATATATTATTCGTTTTAAGGTGATGTATTATACTCATTTTTGGGTCTTTCAATTTCATTTTGAAATCCTTTAGAGCAACCAAAAACAGTTGACCATACAATAAAGTCTGTAGATCTTCCTTGTACTTGTACAAAACTTTCTGTGTCGGATAATTACTCCTCCTCCTGTCCCTCATGTGCGCCTCCACACTCCGCTGTACTCACAGCCCCTAATGTTACTTCTCACTCCTCATCACGACAAAGCAGCACAGTCTATTAGGAGCAGTTTAGCCATTAATCCAGCTCATGTGCTTGTTGAGAAAGTAAACAAATCCACATGGAATAAATCCACAAGAAACAGGAATGATATCAACTTCTGTCTTGCCTCTTTAGGAATGTTTAGAAAGAAAAAACAAACACTTTATTGGAGCCATCCTGAACTAAGTGCCGACACTAATCCATGAAGCAGAGAGCAGAGTGCAGCAGTGTCTGAGTAGAGTGGGGGAGGGGACAGGTACAGCACTGTGTGCTGACATGCCCATATAAGAAAGTACAGCACGCATTAAAGATGGAGTCAATAGCATTTGTAAACACAACAGCCGTTTGTAAACACAACATTCAAACCGGGCCCCTCCTTAATGCACCAGAAGTATCGTAACTTAGCGTGTACTACCTATACTGCTATACCACTTAGCTAACAATTTATTTATTTGTTATATTACATTTGTTTAATGGAGAAGTCAAGAATTTAGCAAGCTAACAAACAATGTCGATAACATGAGATTTTTCGAAAATTAAAATTTACCCTCATGCCCCGTTAAGAAATCCTAACACAGTTACCATTAAGCTACAAATCTTGTGAACTGCAATAAAATTAGGGGAAAAAAAAAAAAAAATACATTTTTTTTTTTTAAACTTTGTTTTTGTCAAAGGGCTGTCTTTTAAGTTATATGATGATTTATTCAATAAAATAAAATTAACCCTTTAGATGCCAGGTTTGATTGTATGCCGCCTAATAAAAAAAAAGTGAAAGATACACAGAAATGAACTAATTTAACAATTATTGTGATTTTTACTATTGTTCAAATCACAGGCTGACCTAGGTCAATGACAAGCCAAAACTCTGATTTTGGTGCATTGTTACTTTTTGTGCAATGTCAACTTGAACAAATTTGTTACACTCTTACCATTAAGCAACAAAATTTGTATCACTGACTTCCATTAAAACCACTCTTTTTGACCCCCACATTAACTGAACACAATTTAATTCAAACTTTATTTCAGACACACAGAAGGGTCCATAGCATTAAAATGAGCAGAAAAACATCAGAACAGAAAATGTACACAACAGAACTGTGTGTGTGTACGTGTGCGAACTATGATCAGTCAGCTTTCAAGGCTCTTCTAAAGTCCAGTGCACCCTGCACACGTGGTGCTCACATTTTGAGCAGTGGATGGAGACCCTTCTCTGGCAGATGAAGCAGGGCCTCCTTTTTGCATTTGAGGACTTTTGTGATTTTATCTCCTGCACCTCAGCTCCTTCAAAGTCAGCTGCTTTCACCACTGCCCGCGCCTCCCTGACCATGGCCACTGCACAGGGAGTCTGGGGTAAACGCTTCCGCTCCGCCATCTACGGTGTGACCATGGCCATCCCCAGCTCATGCAGGAAAAGCCTGCGGCACCAGGTCTTTCCAGCATTCCAATGCGGGTTCATAGACATCCACATGATGTACACATTATATGCGCTGACATCCAGTAGATTGAAGAGCAGAGTGGCCATCTGCTTGTTCTTTGGCGGCAGCTATAGTGGCCCACAACCTACAGGAATGATACAAAAAAGA
>JAPQLA010000007.1:19200179-19211634 GCA_029822935.1 Naso vlamingii | reverse complement strand
TCATCCACATGAATGAGAGAGATAGACAAGGTCCGCTTGACAACTACCACAAGACTACAAAAGATTAATCAACAACTAATTTAAACCGTTCTCGTCTGGGTCCTGCGTGGACTCCTCACGTAAAATCTTGATCAGCATTGTCTCTTTTGCCTGGTTTCCTTAATGTTACCTCACTGAAAAATAAAATGCTGTAAAACTAACGTGAGAGGAATTCCACTTTTAAGGAATTAAGTATTTGAAAAACTGCATTTTTAACTAAATATTTGACTCTGATAATGTACATCTTCACTCGGCCTCCATGTTTTAAACAAAAATGTTAATAGAGTAGAATGCAACCATTTGATGGGTTTTTTTTGTTGTTTGTTTGTTTCTTTTAAAATCATATGGGCTATTAAATAGCTTCGTGGTCTGACCAGGGGTAAAAGTAGTTTTAAATTCTTGCTGGTACTACTAGGCAACCACAACCTTCATGTATTGTTCAGCTCTCTTCATCTTAATGCATCCTTAAAAAAAAAAAAAAAAAGTTTCAAAATTTTAATACCTGTATTGATAAGAAAGAAATGAGAAACACTCGACATTGTGTAGGAAAAAGATTTGTTTTAATGGTTGAAGTGCAACTTTTAAAACTTTCATTTAATTTTTAACAGCATAAGTTAATTTAACAGCATAACAGTTAATCAGTCTCTCCGTTGGGACAGAGTGTTTCAGACATAGGCTATCAGTGTCACATAAATAAATGCGCAAACAGATAATTATGAGTAAAATGTCTCACTTGTTTTGTTCTAAAAATTACAACTAAATTTGTCTGTGACAGGTGATATTTAAAACATGTTGACAGCTTATCAGCCAACCATTGAATTCATTTATGAATCGTCCTGTCCCGGTCGACTGATATGCTGATAAAAAAAGCACTGAAAAATTAGAATTGGCGTTTTATAGTTGATAGACAAAATGATCAGTCTCAAAAATAATTTTCTGAATAATCGATGATTAAAATAATCATCATTCCAAGCCTTCACAAGCGTATTTTATGCTTAAATCATGACGATGCAGCAGGCTTACAGGCGATCATCAGCACAAGTTCTCCATGCCCAGCTGTGATGGAAGAAACTTGTGTTGCATGTGTGTTAATCCCACAGATGCTCAGTGACTCTGGCAGACTGCAGCTCTCTGCCGGCTCTGACTGGCCGCATGTTAGCAGTGATGTCACCAGGCTCGATGGCAGTCTGCTCAGTCTATCTCTGAGTCTTGACCTGTCTAACAAGATTAAAGGAGATCACAAGATGACTCAGAGATGGTCAGGTGATCAACACAGACATGCATGTCACAAACGCTCTATAAGTTTTATACTACAATAAGCGCAGTGATGATTACTACTAAAAGAAGTGGTGCTATTTATAATATCCGTATCCAAAATGGTAAAACAAATGTTTTCCACTAATTAAAAAGAAAAAAAATCCAGGTACCGCCGCAAAGTCATTGAAAATAGTGTGCAGGATTTTTTTTGGTCCTTATTCTTCTTAGCAGTAAAATGCCTTTTTACCCAGACCCCTCAAATTCCTCTCCCCCTAGACGTTTCCCCTTTACCACATAGTCTAATCAGTCCAAAGGTTGCTTTCATAGACATTTGGTTTGCAAGCAGACATTACCAAATGGAGGAGAATGACAAATTTGGTTAGTGTTATCCAACAGAAGGCAACATGTGGAAATGTTGCACAGCCAACTGTTCCAGGACACTAACAGGAAACTTTAGGTCTTCATGAGGACCACATAGCTGTGGGCTTCACTTAATATGTTTTCCAGGTTTCAAGGCTACATTAAGATGCAATTCTGCTCTTTTGCACAACCGGATTTCCATTCAAATTTTCTGCAGGGTTGGTGAATGAAGTCATGTTTTCTAACAGTCAAAAAGTCAAAAGCTCAGCCCTGTCTGAAAATAGTTCAGATGTGGTTTAGATGCCACATGTAACATTTTAGCACCCAATATTGTTAAGTTCATGTAAACTCTGGCACACTGTCAAACTTGCAAGAATATTTTTTATTGCAATGTTTGAGTGCTAGACCTTCATCAGGCAAACCGTTTGCCTGAATGTGCTCATCCTTCTTCTACACACCTGTCTAAAGAAATAGATGTGCAAAGTATTTTCCCCATTAGCACCCAATATTGCACAAAACCTCTTTAGAAGTCAAACTAGTACTGTGGCTTTATGTACAAGGTCGATAATGATAAGCATGTATGACAGCGTAATGAATGTTGATTATATGGCAAGAAAGTGTTTCCATGCTGGGAGTTTTCGTCAGGTCACGTGGGTGGAAACCAGGAATCCTAACCATATGGGATCTGTACATTACAAACCCTGTACTTTATTTTGTGACCCATCAATTGAGCTTGAGTGGAATGATTTGAAGTGGCACAGTTTAGCCACACTTGAACAAAGTAATGAAAGATTCCAGGAGTTTTGCTGTAATTGGTGCTAAAATGTTTCATAGCACCTTTAAGTGGTATGATGACATAATTTGTCATCATTTTTATACATTGCAGTTTTCCTTGTAACTCTGTCCGGAAACTGAACTTGCTCTAGGACGCCTCACTTCCTGTGCAGAATGATGCCTGTCAGGCAGGAAGTGGATCTACACTTGGGGGCTAATTCATTTTCAACAGATGTTGATCAGCTTGTTCAAAATCACAAGATCCCATAATGCAACACAATAGATAGCAAGCTGATATTTCCTTTTGTTTCTGTTTTTGTCTCCCATCGTTTTTTGTCTCTGTTTTTACCCTCTCCGTCACCCTTCTCCTTTTCCTTCCCTTGTAATGTCTGTCTATCTCTCTCTGTGGAGTTTCTGTTATCGTTACTGGGGACCATTGTGGCCTCGCCCCCACACTTACAAGGCCTCACAAGAGACAAGGATGATGATTGTTATTGGCCACCCACAGGATGCAGTGCAGTGTATGGAACTTGAGACAGTGAGTCATGTGTATCACTGCATCTGGCTTTGTATTTCCCCTCACTTCTTTGTTTGCTCACGCTTGCAGTGACAGTCACTTTTACATTTTCATCGACTTATGTTCCTGCACGTCCAGCTCGGTGTGCATAATACATCTTGTGACAATAAACAGATGAAACAGACCACAACTCATCCTGACATTTCGCAAGAGAATAAACTGTACTCTAGCTCATTTGTACCAAGAGGTATAACGCTGATGGTTGGAACAAATAACCTCTCAAAATAACCACTCAAATGAGATTTTCCACACAACTTGTCTAGACAACAAAACCAACTTGTAATATCATGGGATATAAATGAAAATTTAACTGTTTGCACAGCAGTACTTGTCCACTTTAGTGTTTAAAAAGCCAGAGAATCACAGTAATAGAAATTTTGCATATATGCAGAGTGGGCTTGTTTGCAGTTGCAGGAACTAAACTTACACAGTAAGGCACGATAAACGTATTGTCTTTTAAATACACTGAAGATATTTTCCTTTATATAATGTTTTGTCTGAATTCCATTCAGATGATCTTTGTTGTACCTGCAATAGAAATGTATGAAAACACTAAATTCTATTCCCTACTGAATAAATTTGATAAGAAGATCAAGAAGAATTCTCTGAATGAGAAAAAACACAAATGTCCAGGGTGTTCACAAAAACATCTCCGAAGTGCTTAAATTGCTTTGTTAGGGTAAAAAAGGGTTTTAATGTCTTACAATGTAAGATAACTAGAACCTGATGTAGCTTTGCAGAGGTTTACAAAATGAAAGTAATGAGTTAAGATTAAAGATAAGATTAAAGTGGCTTAACTTTGTCATTATATTGTATAACCAGATTAAACAGTGTAATAGTAGTTAAAAAATGACACCATTTGCTAATAAATTGGTCTCCAATAAGCCCTGTTTTTACCATAATATTTTCTTTGCCACCGGGATGAGGGTTTTGCAGAAAAATGAAAAATCAGTGACACTCTCTGTACTCTCAGTTGGCTCGAGCTCGAGCTGAGAGAGACCAGTTTACTCTGCTGCAACTTTCCCTGCAACCGCTTTGTCTCGGCCACGTTTACAAAGGAGTAGCCCTACTAAAAACGAAGAGGTCTTTCGTTTGCGTCTTCAAAATATGTCTGCATTTACATGGCAACCGAAAGCGCCGTAGTACACATGTCAGGTCACTAGTCAGTGGTGTAAGTTTGTAATGACATACAGTCGGAGTTACTGAAGTCGTTGACTTCCTGGTGCTGCTAAGCCTTAAGCAGCCACAAATTAAAGAAATTCAGCCGTAGACTGACTCCTAAAATTATGCTACAAACACTTAAATTCGCCTCAATAGACTGTCATCATACATATGTGACGACAGTGCTTAACTGGAGTTTGGTAGTGGCTACTGCGGAATGCACTGAGCTGGGCTAGCATTAGCATTAGCTTCATCACCGCGTTCACTGCTTGCCAGTTTACATGGCGGGAATGAAGGTTGTGGTTTCAAAAAGATTCCTCTCTGGACCCTGGTTTCAAACGTTTGTGGTTTCAGAGGCGCTAGCGCACCGCTGTCATGTAAGCAGAAGGCCAAACTGCTTCAAAGGTGCTTTGTTTGATGCGAAAACTTGCACCTTTGTCCTACCCCTCAGTTCAAACTGGACTTAAAAGAGAGAGCGACAACAAACAAAATAAAGTGCGAGCTGGCGGAAATGGCTGCAGCGAATTTGCTTCCCGACAAGTCCCATGCTACAGCTAACGTTAGCGTCCTAGCAAGAATGTCTTCTCTAGCAACGTTAAGTCTTGTTTTCTTTGATCCTTTTAATTCCTTTTAATTTACTTGTTATAGCTAAAGATGCCACCGCTGTCTATTGCATATTCCCAATAACACTTTATAGTTTAACATGAGTTTTCCCTTTTTGTTAGCCCTTAAACAAAATAGGGGTGTTGAGGATGACGCTTACGATAATCTTGAAATTTAAAAGCGCCTCTTAATTAATTTAATTCATTCAGAAATAAATAATTAAATGTAATTACAAAAAGAGCATTGTACGTAAAAGAATTTGCTTTTCTTATTTCCCTATTGCCTATAGTGGTTATGGTATCAGCTGTAGTTCCTCTATGTTGCGGGAAACCAATGTGTAGAAGTCACTCACAGGTCTCTTGTTATGCATGTTTTAGTCATTTATCAGGATTTAAAATTTCTATTTGTTGAGATATGACAAACACAGGCATCCACCTATCATCATTTGATAGTGAATACTGCCTATAAAAAAGGTTCCTGATTGTTTGTGGTGACACATAATGTGTTAATCAGCATAAACTTGCTGCCAACAGAGGCAAAGGCTTCATTCAAATAGCTGTGTAGCTGTGGGCTCAAAGGTCAAGGATTGGAGGTGTTTAGACTTCATAAGAGGTTAACAGGCAAAATCCATGAAGGCTTGACCTCAATATACCTGAGCATTTTTGACTGGCCCAGACGGCAACTTATGTGACCGGAAATCTTAGTGTTTCTCTGCCTGGCTCAAGGCCAATCTGAGCAGACGGCACCTGTTGTGTTTCTTCATTGTCTGGATATGATCCATTTACTATTTCTGATTGGACAGAGTGACTTGGATGGGGCAAGCTCCCAAAAGCGTGTGACCCACAGACAGCTTAATCAACTTTAAGCTTGATGACAGACTCTGCCCAGACAGTTGGGCAGAGTGAAATCCATTGCGCCACACAGCCACTGAACCATGACAAGCCAGCCACAGAAAGAAAGTGCACTGCTGTAAACTGTGCTGCAGTCCCTCAATTTGGATACAAACCTGATGTCGGTTTATTACGTCAAGGCAGCTTGACATAAAACAAGCGGGGGATGCAACGCGCCAGACAAAGACATTTCAGGGAAAACGTGAAAGTAAATGTCAAGAACAGGTTTTTCATAAAATACACAGACAATGGGCGGCTTGTAATTTGGGTCATGCTGTAGCATGTTACTAAAAAATCTAAAAAAAAAAAGTAAATTGAAGGTTTGGTCTTATGGGTCTGTGCTGACTGGGCTCCCGCACGGTCAGTTCATTCTACAGGCTGATGTCACACAACTCCTGCCTTGTGATCTCTTGTCCAGGTTATCCCTCGTTCTCTGTACCACATGCAAAGGGAGGGAGATTGATAAGTTCAAGCCTAAGAAAGAAGTAGATGAGTTATAAAGCTCTCCTCACACGCATATGCAGCTCACCAGTTTCGGTGGTTATGCAGAAGGTTTGAAGTTAATAACTTGAGTGGTATTTCTGTTTATAGTAAGTGAAAACTGCAAGACAGCACTGTCTGAGAAAAGGGACAATATCGGCCTTTGTGCAGTCATCCACTAACTCCGTCTCAAGGACTCCCCCACTCACTGGAGTGTAAAAGGAAGGTGATATCACATCTCTTCTGTTGTGGTATCTCTTGTTTATTTTCTGGTGGAGTGCTGCTGCTGACACATTTGAGTCAAATCTTCAACAACCTGTGAAAGCTCCCTGCGACAGCGCCCCAAATTCACTTTTATGTCTTTGCCGGTACACCTGTCTGCTGGACAGACACGGCAAGAGAGCGAGGAACAAATGAGAAACTGAAGTCAGTGTGAAATGAATTGTGCTCAAATATTTTAGACAAAGTGCTGAAACATAAAGAGGGATATTCCAGTGATAAAACTGCTGAAATTATATTCCTAAATGTAACAAAAATGTTGAAACATAATGTTGTTTGCTTATCTACATATCTAAATACTAAATTATTCAAAAGGTTGTTGTAACAAGATTAGCCTGAGCATGCAACTGTCCCACACTTGTCAGTGTCCCTGGAGTGATGAGAGGAGAGTTGTTTAATCTGGCTCTCTGCTGACTCATCATTTCTTCTTCTTTCAAGGTTGAGTTGGTTTGCTCGGCAGTGTGGCAAAAAGAAAAGAAAAGGAAAAGAAAAAAAGTGATCGTATTTTCACTGGAACATCTTTTATGCTTTCCTGGGTTGGCCTGAATCTCGGCGAACGGGCTGCATCAGCACATTTCACTCCTTTGATCCTTTTGGGGAAAAAAGGCACAGACTGAAGAGAGGGTTCACTGCTTCATTTTAGGTGACATGAGTCTACACAAACACAGTATTTGCTCTATGGAATATAGAATGGAATAAGCAGAGGCAAAAAGCAAACCACTGCACGCAGCTTAGACTACAGAGGCATGCAGAGAGCAGCAACCTGTGTGCATTTGTTTAAAAAAAAACAACAAAACAGTAGTTTGTAAAATAAAAGTTGCTGCAATTTAATTTTCCTCACATATAACCTTTGAGGGTCAAGAGCTTGATGATCCCTGAGCCGAGCTGCTCCGAGTTTGATGCTATGAAGTTGGCGTGTGACGATACATCGATGTACTGATTTATATTCATATGATCGAACTACATCAACATGTAAACAACAAACTGTCCTTCTGGTGTGACTTGTATCAATCTAAGAATTTGGGCCTTGTGTTTAGCTGTTTTTCTGGATGAATTTTTCGCAGTTATAATGGTAAATAATTGTAAACATTACTCCAGTTTATTCTGTGATGTTCTGATCATGCGCATTGCCTCAGCAGCGTCGCTTCAGATAATGGTGGATCATGGCAGGAAGCACCAGGAAAACGAGAGATTTTCAGTCTGTGATTGCAGTCCATGCAGAATGAATAGAAGCCTTGCACTGAATGTTTGTGTTGTTTAGTGTATCAGGCTTTTCTGGTGTTTTACCTCCTCTACCACTGGACAGAAATAGGCATTTTCTTTTCCTTTATTTTTGGCAGAAAAAAATTCCAGTCACTGAATTGTGTCATATCATAGAGCCAAAAATAAGCCCACAACATTCTTGTATCCTATCACCAACCATGTCTTGTATTACATAATGTATTGTTAAAACGTTTTGTTACACATTTACTATGAAGCCTCCTTCTTAAAGGCATTGACCCCAAAATGCAATTAAGTCATTTTCTACTCAGCCTCATGCCAATGGAAGGTCAAGTGAAGCTTTTTTTTCCATAAAACACTGATGGAATTTTACAGGAAAAAGATATTGCAGTAATATACCAAACAGTTATAGTAAATGGTAACCAGGATTCAAACATTAAAAAAACATAATAAAACCATAAAGTACTGCTTGTCCAAAGTAATCCAAGTGTCCTGAAGCCTCGACATACCAAGTTGTCACTAAAAGGTCACTATTCACTTCAGTTGTTTGGGAGATTACTGCAACACCTTTTCCTATGAAACTCCAGCAGTGTTCTGAGGACTAAAAAACTTCACCTGACCTTTCATTAATAATTGGCATGGGAGTGAGCGATTAATGACTGAATTTTGTTTTTTGTTAGCTGTCCTTTTAATGGAAGAAGATATGTATGTATACATGATGTATATATATATAGCTGTATCTTGTTAGACTCATGGAAGGAAGAACTAGTGGTGTTGAAGCTACTTGGCTAAACCACATGGCCATTGTTCACACGAGTCACTTTGCCAAAATTATGTAAAGTTGACCTAATAAGTGAAAACTATTACTAGATTGCCTCACTGTTGGTCATCAGATGTTTTCTATACTTTCTTGCCCTGAGGCTGTAATTTTTCATCAGCATATTACAGTTGCTGTCAGTGACTGAGTGTTCACCACCTTAATTTAGCCTGTTAGCATGCTAGCTTTGCTGAGTAACGCTAAGAAAGCACAGCTGCTGGTTGGCCGTAAACCAAAATATTTGACAGAAATTTTGTATTTCACCAACAGGTTATGTTGCTGTTATGCTGTTTTTCTCTGCAGAGTCCATAAACTTCACTGTGAAGAGTTTTCAGTGGCACTAGTTTCTAGATAGACCACATGAAACCTGTTGTCAGTATATTCTTTGTATTAAGAGATATAGACCTCCTCCATGGTTCGATCCAGTTACATGAAAGGATCCCTGGTTTTTGCTTCTTTATTGTTTATAGTAAATCTGAAACACACCATGATTTACTTTTATGCCCTCCTGCAATTGAGCTCTGATTGGCACTGACTGGAGTAAACAACATAAAGTATTTGATTATTAGTAGCAAAAATACACCAAGACAGTAGACTAGCACAGGACGATGTCATGGTTTGGTTTACAAGGCAGAGTACCAAACAGCACCCTCTTGCCTCTGTGGAAATTCAATTTCATTATTCTTTGTGCCAGCTTTGGTTGACCCACTTCATGTGGCCTGATTGCCAGTTGTCATGGTGAAGCCAAAGAATCGTGAAAGGAAAGGAGGGCAATGTGCCTGGAGCCCAGAGAACTATACCAGATGACACTTTGCTAAATGATGTTCGTTGATGTTCTGCAGTGGGACAGTGTCACTGGTGTCCCGACTCAAAGGACTGAACTAGGCTGGAGCTTTGTTTTCTGGCCTCGGTAACCTACCCTCAACAGATGCTAATCTCTCAAGAAACACCTGGATAAAAAGCTTCCTGTGCTTTGTTATAAGGCTTGTTACCAACATATTTCTGTTTTTAAAGCAAAACTGCGCTTTTTGGGTGGTTTACCCAATCATCTACAATTCCTATGTAAGACAAGAACATAGATGCCTTTCCCTTCTCTGCGCGTTCAGTAGGTGACCTGATAGCTGCCTCACACTGGCCATTTTGCACATTCAATGGAAGTGGTGGTGACACACTGTTATCGCCCTCTAAAGCCCCTAAAACACATCCGATAATCCCCAAAACACTCAGTCTACATGCTGTGACCATGTGGTGACTGCCACATTCAGGACTGTATGGTCTGACTGGTCACAGCACTGTAATCGAGGTGCTGTGTCACTACGCCCAGAAAAGTAGTTCTTTGGTTCTTGCTCCCACAGAAACAATGTGTCTATAGCGTAGTTATTATGCAGGTCACAACACATAGGTGGAGAGTGTTGGAGATAATCTGGATGTGTTTTAGGGGCTTTATAGGGCAGTAACAGTGTTTCCCCACTACTTCCACTGAATGTGCAAAACTGCCAGCGCGAGGCAGCTATCTGATGACTGAGTACATGCAGAGAGGGGAAAGGCATCTATGTTCTTGTCTTTCATCGGGATGGTGGATGATAGGCTAAACCTCCCAAAAAGTGCAGTTTTTCTTTAAGAATGATGAACCCAGACCCTGATCTATTTAGCTTTATACAGCGTGAGAGGTCAAAAAAGGTCAGAAAGTGCGAAACTTTAAGGTATAGTTGACATTTTAGAAAAATCACTTTATTGGTGTTTTGGCTAGGAATTAGATGAGATGATTGATACTACGCTCATGTTTGTATGGTAAATATTTAGCAGGAGCCAGGCGCCTTTTAGCTAGGCTTAACATAAAGACATGGAAACAGATAGTTGGGCTCTGTTTAAAAAGTAAATTTGCCAGAACTTAATCTCAGTAATTAAAACATTACATCTCATTCGCTTATTGCATCTAAAATCCAAGGTTTAAAAACAAAACATGCAAAAAAAAAAAACCTAGGACAAGAAATGGAGACCTTCGGAGAGTAATAGGTTCCTGCAATAAATAGTCTGTAACTGCCCAGACGGTGTATTGTTGTTTCTTTTCTTGGGATTTGAAGGCAGACTGGTCATGGTTAAAAATCAGTGACATTAAAGAAGTTCAAATGAGCCTGGGGGCCACTGTTGGCATGCTGAGAGCTAAAATGCCCCTCCCTCACATTTGAAATGGGCCAGTTTGGGAGCAGATGGGATTCACACCATCAGCACAATGGGGGATGGGAAGGACACCCAGGCGGTGCTTGTGTTTCCAAGAACTGCAGTTGTTGGTAATGGAAAGAAAAAAAAAGTCCTCATCCACCATTTTGCTTCTCCCCTCCTCATACCTCTGACATAACTATTGCAAATGAAGCTTTTTTGCACTTTTTATGTAAAAATGAAAAAACAAAAGTATACTTCAATTTTTATCAATAAAACACTATACAAAAGCAAGTGTTGTACCAAATTTAATATATAGTACACCAGTGTTGGCTTAACAATATATAAAAAAAACACAGAGCATTAAGAAATACTCCATCTTTGACACGCACATAGCTTTTCTCCCCTTCATTAACTAAAACAGTCGGCTCCACTGGGGAGTAGTCATAAGAAAAAGTGTGCAGTTAAGGTATTTTTGGATAATGGCATAAGCATTATATGCACACAGACAGCGACATAGGTAATCTTTTTTAATATGCTCTGAATTTGCCGAGAGCAGCTAAACACATGGCACAGACCACCCAAGTGCAGGCAGCAGGCTTGTCTGCTCATCAGTGTCAGTCTCTGCTACTCTGCAGAAGGTCTCTGGAGCTTCATGTTCTCATACTTAAACCCTAAGAGATGTCTGGCACAGTTCAGTTAAAGGAGGACGCTAGAAAACTTTGACGTGAGCTGAGGATGGTGCTGGTGAAGCCTCTGTTGTCCATCCAGGACAAAGTCTGTGGGTGAGGTCTGTCCCCCTCAGTACCGGCCTCTCCCTCCTCCTCTTCCTCGGCC
>JAPQLA010000007.1:18865017-18876334 GCA_029822935.1 Naso vlamingii | reverse complement strand
GAAGCTTGTGGCAGGGGGAATGCATGGTACACACGAGTGTATGGTTCAGTGTGTGTGTGTGTGTGTGTGTGTGTGTGCATTCATGTGCGTGTGACAGAAAAAGACAAAAAAAAAGACAGCAGAACTCGCAGAGAACAACAAACGACCCCGAAGTAGAAGACAAAACTCATCAACAGAAACTCGGTGCGTCGTCCGTGTCCCATGGTTTTTCTATTTTTGTCTCTCCGTGCTTCACAAACGACAGACAGCGCCTTGCTGGTGCTGTTTGGTTGTATCCTCTTTTCTTTTTTTTTTTTTTGTGTTAGCTGAGCGAATGGTCCCACCGTGCCAGCGCTGATTAGGATCAACTCAAACTAAACAGCAAGACGTGTGACTGGAGTGCACAGTCTACGGTCTGGAAACAGAGGAGTGCAGGGCTTTGATGTGTAATGTGATGGATGATGATGATGATGGTTTCCTCACAGGCTGGAGGAGGAGGAGAGGATGGTGGCAGTTCGAAGTGCGTACATGTAGTTACACACACACACACACACACAGACTCATACTATATGGATTAAACAATGGCTTCTAAGTGAACATGCATTTAAGCAAAGTTTCATTAAGATTATGCAGCAGGTTAACTGAAGTATTAAATATCAGACAGGGCTGAGAATCAGCCGACACTAATTTAAAAGAATATTCTCCAACCACATTGTAAACATCAATAAATTAAAAAGAGTCTTTCATCATAACAGGGCATATGTATGTCTATTAGAATCAGATTTTATTTATTTCTGTGACAATCAACACACTCACACTCCTCTTTCATAAGTGAATAAACTTGTCTTCTGTGCGAAATATTAAAAAACAAGTCTGACTTTCACAAAGCAAGAATATTCTATGAACAGAAGAAATTTCAGAGAAAAAATCAAAATATCCTGGAGCACAAGGATAACAGGCAGAATATTTCATTGAGATTTGGAGACTAATGTTTCGACCCTTGTGCTCCAGCCTATTTTGGCTTATTCTCCGAAATTTCTTCTCCTCAAGCATTGTCCCGCTCTGAGTGCACCGGACAGGCCTTCTGTGTGAGTAGGCTGAAGCATGCTTAACACTCTTCCAAAAGAATTTTCTGTGCTTTAAATCCGGTCTTTTTGTTTGTTTGTTTTACCTCAGCCTCTTCCAAATTAATTTCAAATGTGCTTGCATTTCCTGATGAGCAGATGATTTAGTCTGTAGAATAAACCAAAAGCTAAATTTAAAACAAGTTCTAATAAAACATATTTTTGATGAAAAATCATGTGCAACAAAAATCTTTTACATTTTAACAATATAAATAGAAACAACTCCCATGATACTCTACCAACTATCCTCACTTTTTTCTTATTGTTCAGGCGAACTATCAGACCATTTGCTTGATTATGCAGATGCACAGATTGGTTGGATGTTAAAAATGTTCTGCTGACTGTTTGAATTAATTGTCCTAATTACAAAATTGCTTATTTGTAGAGGGACTGACCCATTTCTTCCTCTGTTGTACAAGAAGGAAAAAGGGGAGTGGGGGCCCTGGCTACTGTAAGCAGGACAGTCTGGCCTGCAGATCTGCTCAGTACAGTGTATAAATATTCGATAGGACACGCTGGCTGTCTAAGCACCTCTGAACTGACTGCTGGTCCCTTGGGGAAACCCAGCAAGCTACTAAGAGCAAAGGACATAAAGCAGATACAAGAGGAGAGACAAAATTCTGAGAGAACGAAAGAAATGGTTGGAAAAAGTGAAAGCAAATTGTTTAATATTGAGGAACATTTGTTTGAGAGAGTATAACTATTATTTAATTGAAGTAACATACATTTACTTAAGAAAGAAAGAAAGAAAGAAAGAAGGACAGGCTCCCCCTGGCAGAGGACAGGAGGGGTTCCTTCCTTTCAGCAGCTCCACGTGGCTAATTAGCATATGTGAAGGTCAGGGTCGTAGTGGTGGGAGGTGGTGGTGGTGGTAGTGTGGGGTGGGGGGTGCCACTACAGCACCCACTGCTAGAGGACCTGGCGCCCTGCCAGCCACACACACTACTGAAGGGAGGAAACCCAATATATTTGTGTGTGTGAGAGGCTAACAACTCATAAACACTTCTTTTTCCTTGCACAGTTCACAAGGCAGAAGCAGGGTGAGATTTGGATTTTAACTATGCTGACATTTGATAGAGTTCACATACTGATTCTGTCTCTTTCTCTGTGTCTGTGAACTCGGCCAGGCCCATTCCTCAGAAGTCAGCAGCCTTCCATGTGACTCACTTCAAATATCGCCTACATTTCTCCATCTCTGGCCTTGCTATACTTAACACACAGGAGACAGGGAAGACCAACAGCTAAGTCCAAATGCTGGCAGACCTAATGTACATCATGACCTTTTAAAACAGGAAAGAGTAATTAAAACCCAATCAATTATTTAGAAAAAAAATAAAACTGATAACATTATACTTGCTTGTGGCTGATTTTATTTCTTTTTGGGGGAGTTAGGGTAGAATACAAAACAGTGATAAATATCAAATCACTGGTTAAATAATGACAAATGCAGCATATCTGCCGCTAGAACTCAGAAAAATGTCATAATTGTACCCATGCGTACGATCATTATATCAGTGACAAGAACTTCCCTTTGTTTCAGTGTTCAGGCTGCGTGGCTTTCGCTGGTTGTAACTGTGTACAAAATTAGAATAGAAGTTTGTTTATTCACTTAAACTAGGCTGACAGAAACAGATCTCACAGTAATTTCAAATTTGGTTGCCATAACATTTCTTCTGGATTTTTCAGCCATTGATTAAATCATTGCTATAATGTCTATCGGGATAAAGTAGTGGAAATACGCTGAATAAAACTCCATATCAGACCTGGGATAAATCCAACAATTCCCAAAATGCCAGAGGATGTCTGTAGTTCTCATACTGGGTCATCATGAGTGGAATTTACCACTGCTGACAGACTAAATAAGGTTAAAAAATATAAATGAAATAACCATTATATCAAATCACACAAGTTATGGACTGCCTCGTCGACACACAGAAAAGTCAAATTCTCCCATATGCACAATTAACTTTCTTCTCCAAAATTGCTTTCGTTTTGATTTTTCTGCTCCCTCCTGACACTGGAAGTTCGGATCAGACAGGGCTGAGAAACAGCTGACACCAAATCAACGCCCGCTTACAGTAATTAAATCCTTTCTTCAAGGCATTTCCACATCAACCTGTGAATCTGGGGGATGTTGTGAGTGCATAGTGAGGCCAGCAAAAAATGCAATTATTTTATTAGTAGCTAATAACACATGAGCTTATGTACAGGGATGCAGCTGGACAGCTGTTTGGGTTTTTTAAAATTTCTATTATTCTTTTAAAAATCTGAATTAATTGGCGTTTTGTGAGAACGGCATGCAGACCAGGGATAACCCCGGCCTGCCAATTACCTAGGCAGGCTCTGTGTTTCATCCAAGTAGATGAAAAACGCTGCACGGGGCCCTTATCGGACGCAACAGAGCAAATTAAAATTTCACTCTAGTGTTGCTAATCAGCACTGCGCTGGCTGGCCAAGACAGAGATGTAAACAAAACAACGTAAACAAACGGCTGACGGGGTGGGGGGTGGGGGGCAGACAGCGATAGAGGGAGACATTGTGAGAGGCGGTATTGAGGTTGGACTTCTTAGTGCTGACGAAGGGGCTTTAGCCTTCTCCTGCCTGCACACACACATAAACAGAGACACGGAGAGAAGAGATACACACTTAAGGGCACACATGCAAACAGAAAATACAAAAGTTCACACCATAACAACAAGAATCACACTGACACACACACACACACAAACACACACTCCTGCATGCCCATTTCCCGGCCAGACCCCATGGGCTGTCCGTCCGATGCCGAACATGTACCATAAATTACATTCCAGCAGCCACAGTCAGGTCCATCACTATGCACAAGGCTCCCTGAGATAGCCGCATAATACAATGTGACATTGATGCATCGCTCCTATTATAAAGTCTTTGTTCATATCACACTAATAATTCATAAGAGAGAAATGTAAACAGTATGCAATGAAGAGCACATGAAGAGCAGGAATCATTTCAAGGTAAGCACATTACCAAGGATGGGATTGGGCCTCGTCTTTGATATGTAGAACTACCGAGCTTTGATTTCAGTACTAAAAAAACAAAAGCAAAACACTGAGAGTAATGGTGATAAATTAGTGGAAACTGCAGATATCCATTTTTGTTTTATTAGGTCAGATTTTAAATGAGTTGCTGCTGTAATTATCTAAGCAACAACACTATTTCCAACTTGCGAGGCCCTCATTATTTTCTACTAATTACTTTTATTGTTCTCGGTGTGTGTAGTGTGTGTTCTGATTAGTGGATAACAGACAGATCCTTGTAACATGTACGTATAGGTTGAGACAGAAAATGCTATTTGCGGTGTAAACCTAACGAAGTCATTAGGATTGCACATATGCTGCTATACTACTACACACTGCACACATAATCAAGGAAAAGCACACACTGAGCAGGAATGGCCTGGATTTAAAACAGCTGATTTGCACAGAAATGCGCAGACACACATTCAGGCAGAAGGTTACAAACTGAACACTGAATATTGTTCTATTTTTCCGTAATTAAACAGGTCACATTTAAAAAGACAGGACACCGTCATTTCGATTACAGAGCAGGTTGAACACACACAACTAAATAACATATTTCTCTGACGTACATACGCATCACAAACACACAGTGGCGTGGCTCTGTCTTCATTTTGGTGAGTGGCTAGACAAGTGTGTGTATGTGTGAGCGTGTGTGTGTGTAAATGAGATGCACTCGTTTCGCTCACAATTTGCTCCTGAAGAGAGGCAGTGGGGAGGGAAATTGAATTTGAAAGAGGGGAAACTGTGCCAACAGGTGACAGAGGCGTGCTCCGACCAAACGCACTCTGAAGTGAAGCGCAGTCATATCACGGGGCCAATTTGGAGGCAGTATTATGCACTACACTGCTCGCCTTTCTCACACAGCCTGTCAGTGCACAGGAGAGCAGTGCTGCCGCTCCAAATATGAATTAAACATAGGGCTTTTGTAGCGTGAATATACTGCTGCTGAGATGTTGATAAGAGTCGAGAAAAAACACAAGTAGCACACGCACTTATTCCTAAAGCAAGAAAAAAACTATTTGCGGTATAATGGTAAATGTAAGATTTGTTTAGGGGGCTGGTTTGTTGGAATTATCTGCACTTATTAAACAGTATATGAGTGATATAGAATATTGTTTGTACTGGTATAACTGTATGCTGTGACTTATGCTATCTGAGTTTCATTTAAATGTCTTTAATAAATGTATTTGTGCATACATATACTAAACATCCAATTTGCACATTACTTTAAGTTTCTAGTGACCATGTAATCAGTGCATAATTTGACACAATTACTTCTGCAGAAAAAATCTTCCATGCTAAAACGTTCGCTTATTCCCCCTGCATCTAACACAAATTGCCTTTGATAGAAACCATGTAAGCTAATGAACTGCTTTTGTTTTGCAAGAGGCAGACAGTATAAGCTATGCTCAACCACCTTGCCCTCCAGTCGTCCAGATGTGCCATCCAGCCGTGCGAATAATTCAGCGCATCAAAAATAACCACATAATAGAGGCTCTTCTGAAGAAAACACTATGCTGTTTTAGGGGGAATCGTCTGAACTGGCAGCTATTCGCTCCCCTGGCTGTGTGTCTGCACGCTGTTGACACATCAGTGTTTTCAGCACAGGGTCCAGGGACACCAAGGGATCCTTGAATGCAGTCCCCCAAAAAAGGAGAAACACTTAAACAATTAGTCACGCTTCCTTTCCTACCTCACTGAGGTGCCCTCAAGCAAGGCATTCAACCCCAAGCTGCAGCAGTGATAAACAGAAGTCAGCTCGCAGGGGTTGTTGTGTAAAACTGTGATTGTGAATAAAAGCACTGAAGTTTGCGAATAAAAATCACATGTGGAAGAAAAACGTATTCAGACAATTTCTCTAATTTCTGCACAAAATTATGCATTTATATCTGATGGGACAAACAAAACTGGACAACCCTCAACATATTAAAAGTAATTTAAGATTATAACTCACTTGACATAAAAGCACATTATCTATTTTCTGTATCATTTTGGTGTGACTTTGCGGTGTCTGTTTAGTGTGTAAAAATTATGAGAATAATTAGCAGGAGCAGCCTAACCCTTCATAAAACTTCAATTATTGTGTTGGACGGCCTCCAAGTCTGGAGTATTCCCATAAGATGTGAAT
This sequence comes from Naso vlamingii, assembly GCA_029822935.1. NCBI lineage: Eukaryota > Metazoa > Chordata > Actinopteri > Acanthuriformes > Acanthuridae > Naso > Naso vlamingii. The sequence continues at coordinate 18,870,044 of JAPQLA010000007.1, read as the reverse complement.
GCAGCATCACTGAAGCGCCATGGCCGAGATCACTGCGAGAATTTTTTTTTATTTTTATTTTTTTTAAGTGCAGTTTGCCCAGCGGGGCCACAGGGAGCCAATCAGATGGCAGATTTGGTGTCAACTGTGAGCCGCGAGTACGTAGAGCTTTTAGCCAGTTTACCTCCACAATTCAAATTCTGTGAGGAGCTGCACTGAAATAAACGAGGCGCACAGACGCGCTCCAGCTCTTCGTGGAGCGCGCGGGGAGGGACAGACGGTCTTTGCACGGCCGCGGTGTCAGTTCGATTATTAACAGGAACACGTGATATTACAGAGGATTTGCGTTTATAGTGATCATTTCTGTGGCTATATTTTTATGAGAGTATTTTACTTTGTTCGACGAGCGCCGCGAACACACCGCGTCCTCTCAGCTGGGCGTTTCGCAACGTGTCTGACACCACGTCGACAGAGAGCTAATGAATAAGACTTCATCTATCAGACATAAAATAAAAATGAAATATAGAGTACACAACTGGAATATAAACTATTAGGGCGTGATGACAGAAACACGTGCTATGATTTGTCCGATTAATTGTGCAGGCTCATTAAAACATCCTTATAAATCTGATGTTTTGAGGGGAGGGGGGTGTTTTTTCCTCTATTTCTGTTAAATTAAAGCTCAGGTAGGCCAAGTATTATGTTAAAAACGTTTACAAGTAAGAATTTAAGGCTACACATGCCTTTCACACACACCTTCCTTTGGCTTAAAATGTTCTTGTTAAAATATGAACTCAGGCCGTTTTCGTTTATTGATATAACAAACTTTAACACTCGTCGACTACTAAGGGCCCTTTTCTGAGGCACCCAGACTGAATTTATCATCAACACACGCACCAGTAATTGTGAGTGACACGCCAGTGTTGAGAAACCCAAGTTCACTGATGCACACCGGAGCGGCTCACTTAGAAGTTTCCAAAACTTACCTGCGTCCTGCCGAGGCCTTGCCCTCCGCTGCCTGGACTCATTGAATGAGGATGATTTCTCTGCTGCCCTCCCCAGCCGTGAGCTGAGGAAGCTCCATACTGTGGCCCCACATCTTTCCCTAGGCCCATGCCAGCTTGCTGCTGCGCCGTGGAGCCGCTGTAGTCTTGATACGCACCGCCATAACCCCGCATCATGGGGCTGGGGGACGTCAGCAGCTGGTTGAGGGTCGGAGTGGCCCCTGATGGATGCTGCTGAGTTTGCCCTGGAAACCTCTGAAAGCCACCCGACGCAGCTCCCAGAGGAGACTTGCCGTGGCTTGCTGTGGAGTTGCTGCCCATCATCATGTTCCCAGGTTGCCGACATCCGGAGGGGCCCATCATCCCGTAGGCCCCGCCGCCGTACCCCGCCCGGTACGCCGGGTACTGATTGTACTGGCTGTTGTGGTACCCAGCTTCGTGGGAGTTCTCCATGCTGTTATGTGCCGCGGAGTGCGTTATCCCCATCCCACTGCTTTGTTGCTGCGGTCCGCCATGTTGCTCATAACAGGGCCTTGGAGCGTAATAGTTGTTATTAAACTCAGAGTTGTTACTAGTTGGCCCTAAGTTAGAGTGTTCATACCTGGTACCCATCATCCTCTCCGCGGGTTTACAGGTGAGGTCCCCCTCCCCCTTTCCCGGCATGTGCTGCTGCTGTGGCTCCCCCTGGCCCCCCAACAGGTTCTCTTTGCCGCCGTGGTGTTGGTGATCCATGCCTCTGTCCCCGCGGGGCCCCTGGCCGTTGTTATTGGCGGTGTTGTTACTTTGTATCTGTCGCTGCTGATGTGGCGCAAATTGGCCGAACTGCGGCGGCTGCGGCTGCTGCTGCTGCGGCGGCGGTTGAGACTGAGGGGGATCTCCGCTCCCCACACATTTCAGCTTGTGGTTCGCGATCAAACCTGTTTCCATCGAGGAAGTGGTTGAATTAGTCGAAGCCGGGACAGACGTGAGGTTATTCCCATCCTTGTCGTGGCCGTCCGGAGCGTTGTGAGTCGTGGAAGTTGAATGAACCATGGTGAGCTCGTTTCGGCGGTGATGGTCTACATTATTCAGAGTCCCATCTCCGGCACCCAGCATCGGTCCAGTCCGCTGTACGGTCCCTCCTCCTCCTCCTCCTCCTCCGGATTTCCCCGAATTAAGTTCCGGACCCAAACCGCTGGATAATTTCTTATTTTTGTTATTAGTTCTGGTCGGAGCCGATGCAACTTGCGCAGCCATGGTCACTCCAACATCTCAGCGCGCAGTGACAGCAAGCCCCGACCAGCCTCGCTCACAGAAAATAATACAAGAGGGGAAGAAAACACAGGCTGGGAGGTGAAAAATATATTCAGTTGAAAAGCAAGCTCTGTTGTAGCGCTGCTGTTGCTGTTGCGGTCGTAAAATGGTGCGTCAGTGGGGCTTCATGTTGAAAGTTTCTCTGCCAGGTTGAAACGAAACTTTTTTTTCTTCCCCCCTCCGCCTCTCCTCCATCCCGGTTCTCGGTAATATGTAGCAGCGTCTCCCGGAGCCCTTGTGGCCCAGCATGGCATGAGAGAGAGCGGGCTCTACCAGCTTATCCACCTCCAGGGCTCCGGCGCGCCTCGCATGGAAAATCCGGACTGGAGTAGCGAGCCTTTACGCACGCCGCATCTAGATGATTCTGTGTTTTTTTACGATGCTTTAAAGGTTGATTTTACTATACAAATTATACACTGATGTGGTATTATTTGAACATGAATACATTCTCTAACTGTCTTTTTAACATCAAGATTTCTTTTAGTAATATCACCTCAGACGGTCAAGGAATGACTCTCTCCCTTTAGTTTCAAGTGTAGATTATTTTTAAACAAACAATAACCGTGACAAGATCAACCGTTTCCAAATTACGCACGGACACTGCTTCTCTGCTGCACATGGATCCCTCAAATAAAGACATCAGCACCAGCTGTTTACATGTTCGCCCGTGCGAGTTTCTTCGCAATTATCCAGATCTGATTTTCCGTCCTTCCAGACTCTCTGTCCCTCGGCTTAAGCTAGTTCTCTGCAGCTCTGACAGGAGTCGGACACGCAACCACAAGCTGTGCGCAATAATGTTGCCATCGGAATAAGAATGTAATCACACTTTATAGCAGCCATAATGGCGTAATATCTGTACCAGAGTTCATCCCCCATGTGCGCTCCTATCATTTCTTTTCAGCATGACAGGAAGTAAAGCTCCCCCTCAGAAAGACTCATAATGAGAGGGAGACCATGTAAATATTTCAAACTAAAAACTAAACTATATACAATTAGAAGTGATAGCAGATTTTTAAAAAAGCCATTTAGTACAATCAGGTCTCTATAAACTCAGACTAAGTCTCCATAGGAATGCAGTTTATTAGTGATAGGAAAAGACATTCTTCATTAGAATGTTATTTGTTATTTGAAGGGGTACATTCTTTAATTTTCATTTGATTTACTTTGCCAAAGACTAACCTGTCTGACATGATAATGAAATAAGAAAAGGAAAAAAAAATCAACCCCAGGCTGCAATGTAGGACCACACAAAACCAAAGTCTACAAGATATGCTATCCCATCGGTGGTATTCAAACATGAATGTAAAATAGTGCTTAGTAAAGAAGCTGGGGTGTCTGTTGGGACTTGAATGAGCAGAGGGTCCGCTTTGATGAGATCAGATGCATTTGATCAACAGAGGGAGCTGCGGATGAAAGAGGGGTGGAGGGGAGGGGGGGAAGATGGGGGTGGGAAGAAAAGGATTTTGGGATGAGAGATGTGCTGAGGATGGCCATGATTATGATTGGTGGTGGTGGTGGGAACAAATGTGATGATGAAGAGAATGATGATGATGACAACAAAGATGCCAGTGGTGAAGGTTCTGATAACCCTAGTAATGGTGATGACCGTAAGAATACTGATGACTATATATTTATTACACCTAATTGTTGCTTTAGGTCACATATTGGTGAAAAAAGGAGGCAACATTTACTCTGCCTTATACCCTGTGTATGTTGTAGGATAACTCCCCATAAAGTCATGTCCATGACAATGGGAAGACCCCTGCTGGAGACACAGTGTTAGTACAACTGAGAGCTTAAAAAGTATATTTAAAAAACAAGCAGAAACACACCCTGTGTTTCAGTACAGATTTAAGTGAAAGAGAAGGACAATACATAGAAATGACGTATTCTGAACCACTTGTCAAATATATAAAAAAAAAACATTATCACATGACAGCAAGAGACTTAATCCCATTTTTTTTTCCAAATGGAAGCTCGTTCATTGGAGATAAATAAAAGAGAGTGACATCCCTAGAAACCTTTCCCAGCCGTTTGCCTTTATGAGCCCATATGGCAGAGAATAAAAGCTATAACATTGTTATGGTCCAACTACAAAGTCTCCATGGTGTTCACAATTCAGTATACTCAGGCCTAGCCTATAGCATCAACAGGACCAGATGGCTATTTTTCTATAGGACACCCAGTGGGAGGACATCACATTTACATCCTCTGTGTATGTTTCAGGAAAATGTGTAGGTGACAGAAAGTAACTGCTGTTGATGTGTGTGTGCATGTAGACATAACTGCATCTCCTTAAATGATCCATAATATCTTCATGCTCAGGCTTCATCACTGGTTGTGTGCACCTTCCTGATTAGAACAAGCCTCATCCACACCCTTCCTGCTCTCTGTACTTTGTGCACATGACGATTCTGGCTCCCATCAGTGTCCCAGATCAAAGCCTCGGCTCTGATCTCATCTAGAGCAACACTAAGGCTGACAGTGTGGGGACCTGGAGCATTAGCATATTCTATGATGGCGCCCGGCTTTTCAAGCCGTTGCCTCGGCTGTAGCTCTGGGTGTGCGCACTGTGGCTTTGCAACTCTAATTTCCCTCTCTCGCTCATTAAAAAAAGCCCACTGTTCTCCTATTAATTCGCAGACACACTGATCTGTTTGAATGGCGAGGATGGGTGTGTGTGTGTGTGTGTGTGTGTGTGAGAGAGCAGGAGGAGGGAGGTGGAGGAGGGCAGTGGCTCAGCGCATTTGC
>JAPQLA010000007.1:18650967-18663887 GCA_029822935.1 Naso vlamingii | reverse complement strand
CCTTCCCAGTTTACAGTTGAATGCAATCGCTTTATTGGCTCAGTCGTTTCTCTTCTGAAGCCGTGGGGCCTTGCCAGTCGTCGTGGTTACTATAAAAACCAATCATTTCAATTTTCTTGTATCTTATTTCATTCATTTACTTTAATCACAGTCTATGGGAGGCGCCAATGTTTCCCCATGAGTGGCGTCTCCTAAAGAGAGCAGAAATTTAGAGGGGGCTTTCTTCAGCTGGCACTGGGGCAGAGACATCCATACTACTGTATTTAATGATTTCGCTGGAGTTCAAGCGATTAGAGCTCATCTTAGAAGAGCTGCGTGGACTTTTGATCTTTGAATTCTGCAAATGAAGTCAAGGGGAAAGACACAGACGAATCACCTGTGGTTTTGGAAATCATTTAGAAGGGACTGGCTTTCTGAACTGATAGGGGGTGAAAAAGGTTTGATCTTAAGTAAATCTACTGCTTCAGATTTCCTGTCTGTCTTTCTCCATGCGAGTGTGTGTGTGGGGTAAAAAGGAAAGCAAGTGTGGCTTGAGTTTCAGAGACTAATAGATATAAAGTCTTTTAAACTAAGAAAAAGAAAAGAAAAAAACAATACAAAAACAATGTAAGCATGAGACCAGCTGCATGTGGACGATTGTGATCACTGAGCTGCTTGGCACTGTGGCAGTCTTGGGCCAGTGAAGAATTATGGCCTCCGTCTGCTCCATTAATTAACAGCCATTCAGACAGGAAACCAGAGCCAGCACTCCAGTCTCCTTTCATGTCTCATCCCATTTGCCTGCAGAAACCTCATTTTTCATTATTTACTGTATCACTTCCAGACTGATGATCATCAATATTGTGTAAATGAAGGTGGGGGCGAAACCTTTTTGGAAAAGGTTTGAAGTGCGTAATAGTTTGCTGTTGAAATATTGGCCTGGGGTACGTGTTGTTAGTGGAACCCTCAGTGGGCTGTCACAGCATGACATTAAAAAGGCGGCCTTGTACAGCCACACGTCCAGGCGTAACAATAATGAACCTCTGGGACTTTGAGAGAAGGGGGAAAGTGGACGCAAGTGTTTTATGATCTGGCAGCGCTGTGGACAAAGCAAATAATCGCCAGACACAGAGAAACAGGTAGTTTCACTTAACCTCTGCTCAGGGCTGAGCGCCAACTTAACTGGAAGCACATGGCTGCAGAGCACATTAGATAGAGAAAGAGAAACAGAGAGAGACTGATTATTCCTAATAACTGACCCGCCAATTAAAGATCCTTCACAGTGCTGAGGTGTAAGACAGCGACCGGCCTAATAGCACTGTTATCCCACAGTAGCTGGCCCTTTGCTGCTATATACAAGCCAACTGTAGACAGTTACTCAATTTACTCTGGCCACACAGCAAGCGGTTACACAAAAGAAATGAGGAAGTCACAACTTCAGTTGGTGCCTCGGTGTACCTGCGTGGTCAAACAGAGGAGAGAGCATACATCTCCTGGACTGTGGTCTGCTGTTTACTGGATGTCTGTGGCCTGTGGCTTTGTCTCCCTCCCATTAGTGTGTTTGGTGTTGTTCACATGCCGACTGGCCCTACGGTAAATGCTCCTTATCGGTCAGCCACTCCTGAGGGCACTGCAGCCGCAGAAAACCCCTAAAAGGATCCAGGACGGATGAAGTGCGTACATCAGGGCAATTAACAGAGTCTGTTTAGGCATGCCGTGTAGCGTACATACATGTGTGTGCATATACAGGATGATGACATGTGATGATATTGTGTTTGACCGTTTGAGGGTATATGCAAACGGCTCAGGCTTGCCCCAGTGACCATCCGTCTCACAGGCCTGGAGCTGCCTGCCGCTCTGCCCAGGTTAACTTTTCCTCTGGCCAAGCACCACTATCAGGTTCCCCCATGTGGTTCCACTTAGACCGCCAGGAGCTCCAGCTACAGTCTGCAGACAGCCTCCCAGGCCACAGGGCGGGAGTGGTGCAGGGGAAAGGCCCCACTGACTGGATATGCAGCAGGCTTAATAACCCACATCATGGCACACACTTCATCGCTAGCAACTGGTGCCTCATGGCCTTTTTGGTGCCTGACTGCCCCAAGTGAAGGTGTTATTGGCCACTGATCATTACCGAGCTACTTTGCTTACTTGGGATGATAAGACAAGGCAAAGAGAAAATCTGGTTGTTATTAGTTTATTTTCAGTTGAATGCATCAATTAAATGATAAAAACTTCATATGATTTGGATAAATTGATTCTTAAACTTTGGTTGGACACAGCAGCAAAGAAAATTCAGGGGAAGAATTTTATGATTTATGGGACCAGTGCACAATTTGGCGGTGAAATTACAGCTTTCTTATGACACACCCTACTGTATGTTCCCAGTTCATTCTGCCTCAGCAGAGCAAAAGCCCGTCCCTCTGTCTCCGCGTCCCTCCATCTCTTGCTGTCCCTCCTCCACCACTTACAGTCTATCACTGTATATTTTTATTGATGAGGCCTGACAGCGCTGCAATTCCAATATAGCTAAGGACATTTGATACATACACCCCACCCTTCAAAACAAAAAAAGGAAAGGAAAAAATATTCTTTGGTCTCCCTCTCTCAGTCCTGAGACTCCACTCCCTAACAGCAGACCTTAATTTCTCTTTCCAGTCATGGAATATGATAATTTTCTTATTTGCAAGAAATATCAATTGCTCAAGGCGGACACATAATCATTGGGGAGGAAAGGAGAAGCTACCTGTGTAATGTGCTTAACAGGCTAACCCATTTAGCCACAGGCGCTGTTTGAAAATGAGAAAGTGCTGATGGTCAAAATCAATTTTCCCTGTGTCCAAATTACTCCCTGCCCGGCTTAGGATTTCACCTAAATGGCCAAACCTTAAAACACTGATACTAATTCTATCATATTAGAGCCTGGTCATATAGTTGAAGTTATTGCTAATGCTATTTTGCTGTATTTATTGATGTTGTGAGATGACTCAAAGGCCAGGGAGCACAGAGTTCTGTTACTGTCTTTGTGTTTGCGCACATAGATGCATATCAGTACAACTCAAAGCAAGCACTGTACATTCAGCCAAGGGCTTTCACACTGTTTAAGGATGTTTGCTACTTAGGGGTTTAAAGATTTTGAGCATCATGATAGAGAAAAAAAACATATAAAGGTTGTATTTTTCTTATTACACAACGCTGAAAGCTTCCTGGAAAACTCTATCATTAACTGTTCCAAAAGAGCACAGTATCATCTTTATTTTTTGAATCCTTTGTTTCTTAGAAAAGAAAAAAACAACAACAACAAAACAGTCAGACAGGACACTATACCACCTTTATTTTTTGAATTCCAATTAGAATAGACATCATTTGAAAATCGTAATGCCTTAAAGCATAATTATATAATAATTTCTTATTGATAAACAACTTAAAATGACTTCACTGGTGCAATGACTAGTAATATTGTGAATGATGTTTCTTTGTCAAGCGGTGGCCTAATGGTTAGAGAAGCGAGTTTGTCATCGGTGAGGTCACCGGTTCAAATTCCCAACCAGTAGGATTTATGTGGGTGGTGAACGTGAAGGAAACTGCTTGCCCCACCTGTATTCCACCTCTGAGGGCCCTTGAGCAAGGCTCCTAACCCAGTTGCTCCAGTGGAGCAGCTCAGCGGCCGCAGATAAGCCTGTTGCTGTACTGGGCAGCTTCCAGGTGTGTTTGTGTAACTGTGTGAGCGTGATCAGGGCATCTCTCAGCGGAACCCTCCCTGAATAACTAAAGGTAAAAAAAAAAAATAAATTAATAAAATCACTCTGTGCCTTGATCACTTGTTAGTGCACTATGTAATTTGGAGGAACAGATAAGAAAGCTGTACTCGAACACAAAAAAAGGTAACATTGTTTTGATGAAAATAGATCATAGGAAATGAGGAAATGCCATTAGGTTTGGCTCTAATTTTTTCTCACTAATCTGCCTTAACTCCCTGTGAGTCACAGAGTTTGCTAGTTTGCTAGTTTGCTCTGTTAGCTGTGTGACTAGCTGCTAGACTGCAGAACTCTGTTGTTCCACAGTCTGTGACACTGTTAAAAAAGAGTTTGGCTTCGACGTCGGCCTCAGTGTTTCAGTGTGGACAAAGCAATGAATGTTGAAGGGAGTGACTAAACTGATACACTGCAGTCACTTATTTGTAATGCCTGATATAATATATGTTGTAGTATTTGTCTTGTTGTTAGGTTAAATATGTTTTTGTTCAATGTGAAAGAATTTTTTAGAAGAATATTCTGACAGTAAAGTGAAAATAAAAAAGACAGCAAGCCCAGAAATGCAAAAACAAAATACCAATCTTTGCTTAACGTTACTTAAAGACATGTCATAGTATTATTGTGCTAAATACAAATGAACATGATTCATGAACAACAAGTACAGTGGGAACATTTGGGTTAATACCGCTTTGAATTTCTATGAAACAACCGTGAAATCAAATAGTAGTGACACAGGAAGTGGAGGATGTAGAATTAGGAGATCTCATGAGAGGCTATATTTGGGGAAGGAAGATAAGATTTTCTCAGAAAATGCTTTGTGTTAGGTCACTTACAGGTCTACATTTGCAAGCTAAGTGGAAAAACTTTTATATTCCTTGCTGATGAAGCAATACAGCTTTCAGTTTTTTTGTAAAATAATATTTAATGTAAACTAGTTCAATGTTTCAGGAAATATAATCTGTATTCTTGCGGAAAATTAGATGATAAGATTGATACCATTCTAACAGCTTGTGTCTGGTTAGCTTAATGTTGCATAAGAACTGGAACCAGAGATACAGCTAACGTGAACTATCTCTTTTGTTTTATTCATGTTTAAAAAAAAAAGTTTCCAGGCAGAGCCAGGCTTGCTGTTTCCCCCTGCTCCCAGTATTTATGCTAACGTTAGCTTAACTAAGCTAAGCTAAGCTAAAAATACGCATTTATAGCACAGATGAGAGAGAGAGGCATTTATTTCCTCATTTAAAGTTTAGTGTGTGTTCAAGCATGTTTGTCAAAATGTCAAAGTAGTTCTTTAACAATTCATCTTACAGGAAGGACTCTGGACAAGTTGCTTGGACAAAATTCAACAGTGAGGGTGACTTTTCCCATTGTGGCTTTCATACTCTGACACAGTCTTCCTGTGTACATCATAAACCAGCTGGTCTGTACTTTAAAAAAAACTTCACTTCCACAGACTGACCTGTCATTAATGATTGTGGGTCTAAAAATTTTCTGTCATTTGCTTGCTCTGTTTTTTTTTTTTTTTGTAAATTAATGACTTGTGAAGCTCGCGCTAATGGCTCGAAAGGTGCTACAGCATTTAAATAAACTTTACTCACTCACCAAATGGAACTCTGCCTCAATTTTTTCCAAAAATGACTCCAGTATCCTGACAGTTCTTTCCTAAATGTTCCTTCCAGGAAATTATTTTTTTTAGCCATTAACAGTTTCTCATGAACTCAATCAAACGATGCAATTATTTTACATAACTGCTGCATAATTAGACTACTGGACTTTTTCCTAGAAAGGTATATTTACTGGGAAGACCTTACCGACTTCGTTTTGTGCACAAATCTTATTTAAATAAATATATTAATATTGGTTCCTGGACACTATTCAGTAAATTACTAGTTACATAAAAACCTCTGTTGTTTGTTTTTTTTTCAGCCAACAATATTAGGAGCATTATAAGGAAATGTTGCAATCCATCAAAATCTGTGTTGTGACTTGCAATCTGTTTATGATCAGACATGTTTTGGATTAGATTGGAAAGAGTTGGGATTGTGCTTCTTTAGACTTGCTGGGACAGACCTGACTGACTTGTCTTCCCCCAAAAGACTTAAAAACAGCTCTGCTCGCCGGGACTATGGATCTGTGGATTCGGGGTTAGATTGGCTTGTGGCCATGGCCCGTCCACCTGGGCTAGCCACATCATAAACAACAGCTGTGCTTCTGTATCAACATCACCACACTGGCCACTGGCTGGAGCCACACATTGGTATTATATCCATGAAACCTCCTGCTGAAGGACAGAACTCTAAACACCAAGGCCACTGTCCTGAAAGTCAGGTACCCTGCTTTAAAACCAAGACATTAAATGGTAACAAGAGAGGAAAGAACTCCTGAGAAATGTGTCTCAGTGTGTGTTTGCTGTGTGTGTGCTTGATGGTTTCAATTTGCTGCTTCATAATAATTAATGGCCTTCAACAAGCCCATGTCCCCCCACACTTTCTCTCTCTGGCAAATTCCCAGGGCTTGAGATACATATCTTTAGCAGCTCTGATTTATCTGCTCGGCTCTGTCCGCTGCTCAGAACACAGGTCAGCCTAATTACCTTTGTCAGCTCTTTAGGCGTGAAGAAGGTATATTGTAACCATTTGGGCAGAAACAGGCCGGCTTTCCCGATATTGGCTCAAACACACTGAGGGAAGAAAGAGGGGAGGCGCGGAATAAAGTGACACTAATGGAACATTGATGACAAAACAAGGCGCGCACAGGGACCACTTTCTAGCGTTTTTAATTCTTAATGCCATCGCCTCGAGTTTCAGCATGTCTTGGGCCGAGGCAGCTGCTTGCGCCCCGACGGATCTGGCATGAGGATTAGGATTTCTTCGCGAGGAAATGGTCACGTGATTTACTGTTGCTGGAGAGGCGCTACAGGTGCCAGTGCATGAGAAAGGAGGGATAAGATGACTGAAAACTCGTCTCTTTGGAACCGCACTGCGCTCCTCACCCCGCTCCGGAATCAGCTCTGTCGTGACTGGGCTGAGAGACCGGAGCGTCACCCTATACTTTGAAAACACACTTTGATGGCAATTAAATATTAATATGGGGAATCATAGCCTGAGAGCTGTATCCGCATTACATGGAACATGCAAATCGCTCCAATCAGTGAGCCAACTGAAATAGCATCTGGAGAGCTGTATAAATAAGACTATGGGTATCTTTAATATCATTAATATGGACTAAACCAACTCTGGAGGGAAAAAATAACATAAAACTGGGAAAAAACTACTATAATTATCATTATTTTGTTTTAATTTGCATGTGAAAAAGCTGTGGCTTATGGTTGCTATGACCTTCTGTGTGTGTGTGTGTGTGTGTGTGTGTGTGTTTCACTAGATGACTAATTCTAACAATTAAGCATAAAAAGCTGGAATTAAAAATAATCTTTTTGTTCTTTTCATTAGACCTACATGTCAGAGCTTTTCAAACATGTAGGCTACAAAGAGAATGGGTGTGGAAGTCAGAAAATCTTCTTTTATCTCCTCTCATCTCTGCTCCACACAAACACAAACACATTCAAACAAATTCATCTGCCTTTTCTCTTGGTTTCTCTCTCTCCTCCATAATCAGACCTGGTTTCCTCCCAATAGGAAAACATCCCTCTTTCCTCCTCGCCTGCGTCTGTCAGCGATTTTGTGTGGGCCTGGACTCAACTCAGCCCGTGGCCAAAAATATCCCCCAATGGCTCCTCTGAATGGGACTGGCCACATAGACCACAGGCGCACAGCCCTAAAAATACAGAGAAGCTCAGCCACAGCTCCCCTCGTTCATTCATTAGCACTGAACAGACGCAGGAGCTAACGGAGGGAAAGAAACGCGGCGGCCCAGGAGATGGAGCACACAGGGTGATGCAATGTCAAAACATCTCTAACAGTAGGTGTGAAAAAACAATGGTTGTCTACACCGAGACAGATTCACTTCTCGACTCATTCACGTCCAAGAAAAAGCTGTGGCTCTTTTGCCAAAAGAGCGCAACTTCAGATAAATGCCTCATAAATGCCTTCAGATTTCAGCCTGAGGCAAAGACTTGAATATCCAGTATTGGTGGTGGCGTGGGAGAAATTCATTCGAAGACATAAAGCTGTCTCACCAAAAATGATTGATTGCCCTCAGGCTGGCTCGTACAGATAAGCATCGTCTCGTCACACAGTGTTGCCCTATTATCTCCCCGATCTGATTAAAGAGCGAGTGAGACAGAAGGTGAGAGAGAGCAAGTTTAATTGCTGCAGTATTGTTTAATAATGACAAGTCATTTGTCTGCATTCCTCTCCTGCTGTTCACTGGGTACACTTCTCCACTGTGTGGGATGCCAACTCGAGCGCTGGGCGGCTGCTCGATGTGTGGGCACCGTTTCTTCCACATTCCGTTCCTCTAACTCGCCAACAGACGGGACAGGCCCAGGCCAAATCACATGATGTGTGTGTTTGTGTACAGTAGCTATGAGTGGGGGAGTCTATTTGTGTGTCTGCATTTGCAAATATGAATAGGTTTTCATGGAGACTGAGTTTATATAGATGTGTTCTGTGCTTGAGAGTTTGTCTGTGTGTGTGTAGCAGAGAAAGCATGCTGCATATTTGTGTTTTTTAAGTGTGTGTAAGAGTGTGTGTGTGTGTGTGCGTCTGAGTGTGTGTGTTCATGTGTAAACAGCTGGCAAGGCTGCCTGTGGTGCTGTGTAAACAGAAGTGAAGGTATTCTGGCTGAGGTTACGAGGTGGGTGGGGGTACGGCGGGGCTGAATGAGGCATTTAGTGCTGACAGTTAAAAATACCCCGAGCAGGAGTAGCATTGCTGCTGCTGCTGCAACTAATGCTGATCCTCTGGAGTCGACCTACACCGTTCGCCACCACACACAAACACACACATACACGCACACACACACACACACACACACACACACACACACACTCTTCACATCAACCGCCCATTTCAGGCCTGATCTGGGTTGCGGCCTCGCATGCTAAACCTGATGTAAGATAATGGTTAACCAGAGGTATGAGTGCAGGCATGGGAGTCCTCCCACACATGAAGACATGTGGGTTCTTTAAGGGCATGAAACAAGTTGTCTGATATTCAAAAGTAAACAAGGCCCTGTCATGCAGAATGATGCCGTACTGATGCTGTTTCTATCTACACTCAACAATATTACAGGTAGTGGATAGATTTATGGGTGTGCAACCTCAGAACACTTGATTAAAAAAAGAGAAAAACTTTTAATTTGTCTTGCTTGTGACAACAATCTCTTTATATGATAAATTAGAACTTAAATTACAAAGGTTCATTTTCAGTCTATTATTTGGGTCGTGACGCACATTTAATCATTATCCTTTTTTTTCTATTACGTTTGCGATTTTTTTTCTTATGCTATTATGATAATGACATGGGCATGTCCATGTATGGCCAGGGCAGACATTGGTCCAGGGTCTATGCGTGAAAAAAAAAGCCCTATTTTCTTTTAATTTTGCTATTTCTTTTTAGTATCATTGTATTTTGTTTGTTCTGAAGTGTTCTGAGTAGCTGCAAATTCTCAGAAGTTACCCACAGGGAAATATACTTAAAGTTCCCACTGGTTCAGGCGAGGCTGCTTATACATTGGGATTGAAACAACAACTTAATTTCACTGATTCAATCTGGCCATTAAATCATTTTAGTCAGAGGCAAATGGAGAGCTGTTTGCTGTTTATCAGGCTAAAAGGCTTCCTCTCGCTCATTTAATGATAACATTACAGTAATATAGGTGTTTACGATAGGTGTGGGGCTTATTCAGAGTTAATAAAACATTCTCTTTCCTATGTAATGAAGGATGCTGTTTGACATAAGTGCTTTTTGTTTGTTCTGTTTGGTCTCAAGTGTGAGGAGAGGACCATTAACTTGAGACAAACATTTTTACCAGTGGTTTGTGAAAGCCTTCTCTGAAATGTACCAGAGGAAAGGCGCTGAGGGTTTCTCGCCAGTCTTTGCTGAACTCCAATCAGCAAGACAGTGGGTGAAGTGAAATTCCCCAAATAAATCAGATCTTTAAAAGCTGAAGTGACATCAACATAGAAAAAAAAGTTTTATGCACATCTCCTGTTGTAACAGCAAAACTTTACATGCATTTAGATTAAAAAATAAATAAATAAATTTAAAAAAATATATATATATATTTTCATGCACAAAATGATAAATGTTAAGGTGAGGTGAGGACCCATCCTCACATTCTTCAACATTAAATACACATAACACCTTTAAAGGGTATATGAGGTGTGATCTGATTCATGGTTAAGTATCATCACCACGCGTTAGTCAAGAAGACATTGAAAAACAGTAGGTGGAGCTCTAGTAGAAAAAAGGGAACAGTGTCTCTCTATGGGGGGTGGGTTGGTGGAGGGGACATGGTTGACAAAATATAAAACAGAATGTGTGTTTTTGTGTTAAATTTGATAATGTTCCCCTCGGGTTTCCAGGAGCCCGTGGATTGGGCTGAGTGCAGAGTGCACGACAGGGCTTCAAAAAGCAGCTATTTAAAAGTCTCAGTTAACAGGACCCTCCAAACAGCCAAACCGCTTCAAACATCAGCCAAACAAGATCCACATTGTTCAATGGCATGCCCAAAGTGGCCATAACCCAAGCACGGGCCCATAAACAACTTCTAATTGGTTTAATTATCATATAATTTTAAAAATATGTTTTAATATAGGGTCTATCCTTTTATTTACCCAGAGCGAAGTGGAAATAAGACTTGGGCCCAGTAACAAATTCAATATGTTCATTATGTAAACACCTTAAAGAGGCGGGAGAGAGCGAGGGAAAGAGAGCCAAAGAGCGAGCGAGTTAAAATGCAAAGATGAAATAAAAGTGGAGTTTTCATCGGAGTGCTGCACATATGCAAAAACATGTCAGACTAAATGTTTGGTGCCTTGCGAGATAACCCAAACACGCTGATGGATAGATAGAACAAAGTCCAAAACCACTTCTGTCTTTGTTGCTGTTTTTCTGAGAGCTGACAGATGATGCACAGAGGAAACCGGCCGAGTGTTTCACAACAACTGCTTCCTTCCTGGATGGAGGTTCGAGTGCTAGAGAGGAATAAGAGAGGAGAAAAGGTCAAAACTGACAAAGAGGCCGTTCAGGGAAGTTTGTCAGCTCCTCCCTTTAAATTGCGAGCTGCAGATGAGAGTAAATAAACCGCCTGCAGACCGCTGACCCCTAATCAATACTCCCTCTTTGGACCCTAAATGCTGAACGTTGACACGCGAGGAGCCATACGTGCCTGAAATGCTGCTCCACAAACGTGTGAGAACACACTGTACCACAATCACAACACACAGGAATGTTCAGCATGCTTACTTCTAATGCGGCCTTATTGGCAGTCTGATGTGGATTGCCGCAAATTTCTGCTTGCCGCAGCAACAATGAAAACATGCAAATGAGACGGCAGATCCCAATCCTGGCCATGTCTGTTCATGTCTAATGAGCCTGAGCTGCGGTTACAATCAGAACACCTATTACAGGAATACTACATGGGATGAGTGGCATGTTTTCTAATGAAGAGCTGGAGGGAATTAAATCTCACAATTGTAAAATGAGCTGTGAAATTTGTTATTATTTCTGTGCTACTGATTTATAAACCTCAAGAAACGATAAAACCTTCTGAATAAGTGTTAGTTTCAAAACAATTAGTGGCTTTCAGGCGTGCTACACTTGACAGCTACGTTTTGTATATTACTTGGATCTGGCAGCATGTACATACAGTGATTTTAAATTTATGCTGGACTATAGCAATAATATGCAAAACAAATATTTAACCTCTTGGTTTGGCTGTTAGTTTTTTTTAAGTGACTGTATGCATTATACATTATGCATTATGGATAACAGAAGTAGAAAAATGGAGAGAAATAGTATAAATAAATCAGGAGCGTCTAATTAGTTTTTCACCACTAGTGGTGTCATGGAGAGATGTTTTTAAAGCAGGTCCCCATCGTGTTTGTATTTTTACTACCACACACACAAGCATGCAGATGATTCAACACATTCCTGCGAGGTCGGCTTTATTGTTATTGCCGTGATAAACTAATAACATTGAAGTTGAGCCAAGAACCACAGCAAAGAACTAGCAATATGCAACAAAGACTGCTGTAAACATGGATGTACAAAACCGATTTCAAAATAAATGTAAAAAAACAGCTTTGTAAATATTTCATGAGAAAGAGTTTGCAACTCATTTATTCATTAAGGCTTTAAAAGTTTAAGGGAGAAACACTGACATGTTCATCTCATTAAGATTTGGAGTTGGAGCCAATTTGCTAAGGTCATCAAACTGACAAAAAATACTAGTTACACAGCGATAGCTCGGATTTTCACACACTTGCCTGTAAGACAATAAACCAAGAAACTACTGATCACACCAGGACATGTGGGCAAATCCCAGGAATTGAGCTATGGTGGCTTTTATCACCTCAGATTTCAACTTTTTATTTGTAAGAGAAAAAAACGTGCTATTTCTTTTTTCAAAACTTAGTCCCACTCAAATGAACCATACTTAATGTGAGTTTTGGGACATACTGCAGTCTGCATGACTGGCTCCTGTCTGGAGTCGAGTATTTTAGTGTTGCATCACTGATGTACAGTACAGACTCAAAACAAGGACAGTTCCGAGACGCCATTTCCCCCCTTCTTTGAGCCCAAATGTTATCATGCCAGATTTGTGGCCTCACAACAATTTTAGGCAGTGCCAGAATGAGGGATAAATTGCCTTGAGTCATCAGATTCCTATTAGGGAAAATGTTTGCGGAATGATTGGCAGTGATACCAGAACCACTTTTAAATGGTCAGAGAAGATGAAGGGGGAAAAAGCGATTGAGGCATCAGGTCTGTTCCAAGACTAAATCTGACTGTCAACAATGCTAGCCTGTGATCTGGCGCTCCAGAACGACACTGCCGGCATGCCATGCTTTTAGGAGGGGAAATAGAGTAATGGCAGGAACCTGATAGTGTTTAGATGGTCAATTCAGCCATTCAGCAGATCCAGAATTTTTTTTTCTGCTAAGCTGCTGAGGAAGACCAGCGTTGTTCTTACTCTTTTATTTGGTATACATTATACATATATACAGACATTAAGATCAAGCAGGTCTGGGAAGTAACTGTAACTGTGCTCATTTTTTATTTC
>JAPQLA010000007.1:18620769-18639248 GCA_029822935.1 Naso vlamingii | reverse complement strand
ACATTTCTCATTATGGTGGTGGCGGCACTATTTCCTAAAACAAAAATAGCTGATAGAATGACAGAGTGATGCAGCTATAGCAGCATGCTAACATTGCTTCATGACTGACTTGATACTACAGAACTAGCTGTAGTTTAGGGAACACAACTTGGTTTTGTGAATGTAGTTGAGATGGCTGCTCTTCTTTCTGCCTCGTCTTGTTTCACGGCGTTCGGCATCCAGCTCGCTAGTGCCACCCTCACTTCTGGAGTGTGAACTGCTCTGCTGCTTCACTTCCGCATGCAGGCTTTAACAATAGGGAATCACTCACTCATGGAGTGTGACAGTCATTCATTCAAACAGTCAGTCAGTCAGTCAGTCAGTCAGTAAGCACCTGACACATTCCTTGGCTGTTCCCCTCAGTCGGGCCAACAAGGAAATACTTACTGCTGGGCTGTTACTCACTGTGTACTGCTGTACAGTTGTGCTGTACAATAATGTCTTCATGTTATTATTTCCACTCCAACCTGTATCTGGCTGCAGTGGTAGATGAAGTATTCAGATCATAAAGTGAACGTACAATGACACATGATTAAGTAACCTTCTTACACATTAAATGCCCTGCTTTCCAAATCTTACTTATGTAAAAGTACTGGGAACACTTGGTACTAATAAGTATTAACAGTGTTACAATGTTACATAAGCTGGATCATTATTACTGATGTGTAAATATGTAAGCCTAAAATACTCCTTAAATGTGAAGGAATACAAGTATAAAGTAGCACCAAATGCTTAGAAGTACCTCGAAATTGTACTTTGCAGTACTTGAGTAACATCTTTTTTTCTACCACTCTCAGCATGTATTGTAAAAAAATAAATAATGACACAATAAGAACACCAACTTGTAGTTGAAAAGGTATAAATTCTAAATTATAATGAAAGCAAGAGTGACCCCATTAGATAATGTGCAAATTAGTATCCCATCATGCTTAGGGAGTGCCCCCCTTGAACTGGGTCCCAGACGATAGAATCACACAGTTGAATCCAGGTAGAGCAACATGATTATTGTTGATTGCAGCGACCAAATGTCCTATTTATAGGTGCATAAACTGATACTTAAATATACTTTACACATAAGTATACTACATGCACTGCATATATGTGCATGTGAGCCATGTGAGTGTTTAAAGGGCATTTCGGTGAAAGGTGGCAGACACAGTGTAATGCTGTACTTACTTAGTCAGTGATTCAATTAAAAGAATAGGTGGGGTTAACACAGAGCAGAATCTGCTACTAAAAACTCACATGTTCAACCATCCGTAAGGTCTCTTATGATCACACGTCTTTTCCTTATGTTCACCTCTTGTGCACCCAAAGCGGTGAAACCACACCATATGCTTCCAGGGCAGTGTGCTTACACCACTGATAAACATTCCTCAGACTGTGGTGGAAACAGATTTTTTTAAAGGCTGCTGTGTGTGCCTTTGTCAGCCAGGAGCCCTTGACTACGACCGAGGAGGAATGCAAGTAAAGCCGAGCGGCTCTGAAGGGCCCCTTTTAAGTGCTACACCACTGGAGGGCACTGTTCAGTCTGGCTTCACACAGAGCGCCCTTTGTTGAGAGACGTCCTGCCACAGACACTGAGGAAGATTAACAGGAACAAAGTGAGGGTAATAAATATTTGCCACATTTTTCATCACGTGTAAATGTAAGATCCAAATGATTTTTTTTTCAAAGCTCAGGAAATGGGGCCTTGGTTTTATGAACAATTTGATCACTCAAAGATAAGAGACGAATGCATGTAGGCTCCTTTCTTTAAGGACTGTGTTTACTGCTCTATTTCCAGTGTTTGAACATTGTTTGGACACTGCCAATTTTTATATATTGATACAATTGTATAAACAGGAAGCTGGTCATAAATGCACCCACATGAGAGATGTTTATGATTATCTGTGAGGTGTTTTTATGGTGTGAAGTGCTTTGCACACCAAAAAGAAAAACAACAACGCACAAATGCCACACAGCATGAAACCTCCTTTATCGCAGAGCTCGCAGTCATGTTTTTATGCCTCCTTTTTTTACTCCTCAGACAAACTGCAGGAGGTTTGCCTATGTTGGAATGCTACCGGGTTTGAGTTGTTTCAAATGAAATAGTTTGGCCTCAACACCTCCGCCCCCTCTAGCCACAATGTCACAAACACTTACATCCTTGATGGAGGGAAAAAAAAAAGAACCAAAGTGTGCAACGACGGTTGGCAGTGATAAATTGTAAAAAAAAAAAAAGAGGCGGCTGCACCACCGGAGCAGATATGCTGACTCAGGGTTTTGGACAGTTAGCACTAATGCTATAAGTGCTACTGCAGGATAGCCTTGTTTTATGGAAAAAGAATTGTTGAGTGAGTTAATTTGAAGAGAACTGGTGGTTAATAATTACAGAAAATGACAGGATGTGGAAATTAAGTGTGTGAAATGTGTGTAATATAGGTCGAAGGGCAACGGTGAGAACTGGAGAAGAGTTGTCATGTAGTGTGATGATAACTTAAGGAAAAGTTATAAATGAGACACAGCAGTATTCTGTGGGAATGATAGCCGTTAACCAGAGGATATGATACAGTGATAAAGATCCAAACCACCGCCAGCCCTGTGTGCCTTCTTATGCGCAGTGCTGGAAGCGACGCCTGCAGAAGCTCTGGCTTTATTAGAGGTGGGCAGACGTTCAAGTTTTTCTTTCACGCTCCTCCCTGCAAGTCGCTTTTATGGGCCTGTTTACTAGCATGGGCTTCCAGAGATCTTTATCCAGAGTGCCTTTGATTTGCCAGAGCTCTCATCCCACATCCCATATGCAGCGGCAGAGACACGGGCCTTTCAAGACGCACAAATAGAAATCTGGCAGTCATTTCACAGTGAGAATTTATTTTTTTCTTTTTCCCCTCTCTCTGCTCACCCCTTCATTTTATTCCCTCACACCCCCCCCGACTGTTTCTCCACATCTTCAGATATAATTACGGAGGCTCTTTGCAGATGTTCCTCCTCTCCCTTCTTCCCACTATCCAGATTTTAGGAGATGAGTAGAAATGCGATTTTGCGCCAGCAGAGGGGACAGATACAGTACGTTCCCTCTGCACACTGTTAATAAATCACGTTCCTCTTTTAGAAACTACTAAGAAATAGTAAATAATAAGTACAAATGACAAAACCTTCACCACGACATCCAGGCAGCAACGGGACATGACAGAAACTACAGCATAATGTTGATTGCATTTATTTCCTATGACAACTGTTTATTACAAAGGTTTCAGCAAATGCACAGCAGCTGGAGTGGCTGCTGGGGCTTCTACTGTACAATGTAGGTGGTCAGGACCTCACTCGGCACAAGGCACACAAACACAGTAACGAGACAGCTCTTATTGTAATTGCGCATTAATTTCTGTGGAAATAACAATGTGCTTTTAAACATCTCAAAGTGAAAAAATGTCAATAGAGACTGCAATTCAAAACCACTTCCGTCATCTCAGACCAAAACAACAAAAAGACTCTACTGTCAAATCAGAAAAGTTATAGGGTCCAAGGAGAAAAGTTATACTTTTATACACACGCTGCATATAGTTCTGGTCCAAGGATGACCATTGAGCAGGGTGTAATTATCCTGCGTTGACACAAAAACACACAAGCCGTAAAACATTTACCCATTGTTAACACCAATCTGTGGGTAGGCGAGTAGAGCCAAGCACAGCTCCTCCCACGTGAGGAGAGAAACCAGACCTGACCAGACGAGGCCGGAACACCCAATCACAACGGGCCGCAACCAGACCTGTCACATGACCAAGGTCAACAGGAAGTTTCAGAACGAGAGAAATAACAGAGTGTTCGACAGGTTTAGGACATAGTGAGTGAGCCTTCCTCTCCTGTTCCCACTCTTATTTCATTTGCCATTCATCAAAGTGCCAGGAACAGCTGCTACGTCCCAGGCTGTCGGACAGGCAATCCTCAGGTGTGCTTCCTCAGCAACTTGGTGAAAGACAACCCAAAAGTTGCCAGTTTTAAGCGAAGAATCTAGAAAGGTCGAGAATCGTGGCTCCCAGCTGTAAGTAGGAGGCAAGGGAGCGAGTTTGGGCGAGAACACCTCTCTGCGGACTAATTCATGAAATGCCACAGTCCAGCTGAGAGGTGTGATTTGGCTCAGAGTGGGCGAGGGGTTCTGCATGGTAGAGAGAGGCAGGAAGCTCTGACTGAGGCCAAGAGGGTCAGCAAGTCTATATAACAGTTTCTGAAAGAGAGAGAGAGAGAGAGAGAGAGAGAGAGAGAGAGAGAGAGAGAAAGAGAGAGAAAGAGAAGTTTAACTGTAACACAGAGCTCCTCGCTTGTAATCCCACTGTGGTTTCCTTCCTCAGCTCCTCGGCTCCAAACCCCTATGCAGACAGCCTTTCTTTTACTGCTGTTCCACCCACCCACCCCCCAGAGCACCCCTCTCTCACTCAATCTCTTTTTCTTTTTCTTTTGTGGTACAAAAAAGATGATGCTTATTTGGGTCTGGCTTCGGGCCCAGCTCAACTCCATGGGAGGAGATGCGGTTTCTCCAGCTGCTGTGAATCCTGCAACGAAGGTCTGCGCATGAGGCCGTGCGTAATTTGCGTGGTCGAGGCTACGATACCCCATCACCACTTCACTTCAGTAACGTCTCTCTCAGTGTTCTCTATCCCTCCATCAACTTTATGTATTATCACTCTGATGATGAACTTTTTTTTTTCCTGATCTCATCTTCTGCTTTACCTTTATGTCTCATGTCCTGTCTCTGGATCAACAAGTCTCCATTAACTCACAACCATGTGTTGTGTGTTCATCAAGATGTGTTGGTCTATAATATCCCAATTACACGATTCTTTGCTGGGGATTTAGTCTCAAAAGGTAGAGCTCTTATTACACTCAAGGACTAAATATGTACACATGTACAACAACAGTTTTTACAGTTGTTGATGTGTTGTTTGTAGCCATAAAGCATTAGTTTGATAATTGCAAAGACACTTATTAGTCATCTCTCCTACTATCTTAACAGTATGGCAATTAAGATAAAGTCATGGTGGTCAGCTTATCTTGGCATAAAAACTGTAATCAAAAGAAACAGCTAGCCTGGCTTTGTCCAGTGATATAAACTCTGCCTATGAGCCCCCAAAAAGCTAAAACCCAAATATCATGTTATATCTTGTTTTTTTTTTTTTTCTAATCTGTACAAAAAGTGCAAACTTGGCAATTCCTTGTTGCTAGGCAACCGGCGAAGACTCCAGGAAGTAACTGTGTGTTAGTGACCTGGAACCAGCCACAGTCAAGAACTGTTAACTGAGTCCAAATTCAGGGGATGCATCCTCTGAGGTCAGCGGCCCAAGAAGGCCAAGTTCTATCTGTGAACGTGTTGTTAAGGTGTTTGTATAATGCATTGTTATCAACTGGTACTGCTAACAATGGCTGATGTGGCTAGAAAAACAAAAAACAAAAAAACACACACACACCTCCCCCAACTTGTGAAACCTTGGTTTCCCGACTTGTTGCACTACAACGTGATTCCCAGAGTGTGATGTCATTCCCAGTTCCGAAATCTGTCTTCCAGGTAAATGGAACGCAGCGTAACAGTACATTGTGCAGTCTGAGGTTGTCCTATATTTGGGCCAGTGGAATAATTTAGCTTCACATTCTTTGATTTTCAGAGGAAAGGCTCTGTGTGAGTCAAACTTGCAGTGTAATTTCACTGAAATGAGACTATGAGTGCCAAGAGACAAAGTACAACCTATTAGTGGAGAAAAAGCACAGACAAATGGAGCCCTTTTATAGGAGCTGAGACGCTGCCATGTCCACATAGAAGTCACATTTACCTCTGCCACACTAAACACTTCCTACTGTACTGATCAAAACATTACATAAGACTGGTGTGGTGGTAGGTTAGGAAGTCTGGCTGGGATCCAGTGGCTTTCTCGAGGCCCTGGCTTCACTCTGTACATTAGCCAGGATATTAAAGGAAATGCAGGCCGCCACAGGCTCCACTGCTGTGGTTTGCCATCAGCCGGAGCAAATCTGTGTTCCAGTGGCACACGCTCTGCCCAGTCTTGACATGCGGACTGTGTGTCTGTGTGTGTGTTGTGGGGAGAGCGGGGGAGTCGATAGGACAACTGCGTGACCACTGTGTTCCATTCTGTGTGGCCTGTCAGCAGTCGGTCGCTACAGTTATACTCACTCATTACACATAATAGTCCTGGAGACAAAGAGGCAGGCAGATGTAAAGCGCCCACGCACACACTCACACACATTGTCTTGAATAGACGTTCCGCCAGGGCCCCCGTGAGTTCATGGATCATTAGCATAGCTACAGTGTGAGCTAATCGGTTGTGGCAGTGTTTTGCCGGCGACCGGCTGGGTGGGACAGGTAACATTCAATTACAGCCCTGCCTGGTCTGCACCGAGAAGACAAAAAGACAGCTTAGTGCGTCGAGTTACTAAGCAAACACACGATGCACTCCGCAGGAGGATGGAGAGCGAGTGGAAGTTTGGGGAGCCGCCCTTCTTTCTGGAGTCTGAGCAGAAAAGCTTCCCACCTCATCACTGCACTGTTTTATTTCAATGAATACCACCCAGTGTGTGTTTTTCTGTCTGTGTGAGAAATGTGCCTATGACTCAACATGTATGTGTGTGTGTAATCATATTTTTTAGTTGAATATGTATGTGTGTACTGTGTGTGTGTGCGTGTCTGCGGGGGATTGTCTCTTAATATAGTTAAGCTGTGAAAAACCCCAAAGTCTTTGTCGAGGTCTCACACACACTTTTTCTCCTTCCTCCCTCTCACCAGAACCATTTATCAGAGCAGAACAGGGGCAGCTTGCGTGTCGTAAGCCTCTTTGGAGCCACAAACAAATCAAGCAGGGCTCTCCATCAAATGAACTCCCCACTCGACTGGCGGTTACATAAAGGTTTACTCACTCGCTGTGTAAGAGCATGTTTCAGTGGGAATGGCTTCTGATTGAATACATCCGTACGTACCAGTGCAAGGAAAGAAAAATTACTACGACTCATAGAGGGGGGGTAATTGTCAAACTTTTTTCACTTCTCCATATGTCAGAGTGTTCAGAAGGTTTATGAGTATGGCAGATTCCTTTATTTAAGATCCCTGCAGTTGTGAAACACCAGCGAAGTTCAAATATTTTATTTGGCTTAATTTTGACATTCAAAACAAAAGATATCCATTCTGGCCATTTGTGATGATTGTTATATCTGTATTTATAAATTTTTATAAGCTGGTTTTGGGATGTGATGTGGTCACAGTATGTGGGTGGCATCTTAACTACTAGGCTTGTGTTTTTTAAAATAGGGGCCGCCAGGGGGCATCAGGGAGGCATCGGCGACTTGGACTGAAGATGAGGGTTTTTGGGGGGTTTTTTGGAATAAAATAAAATAATTATTGTCATGTGGGCTATCTAAAAACAGATTTTACGATAATAAGATCAAAATCTAATTTGCCATGACTTCCAGTCAAAACATCACTCATCATGTCAGTGTGACCTGTTACGATCCGTGTCTGTGAGAAGCAGCTCTGCTCTGCCACTGATGTTTAGCTATCTAGCTCGTTTCTAACGACCTTGCTAGCTAGTAACTCAAAATACGGACATAATTTTAAAAAGTAAAAGACATGACGAGCAAACCAACAGCCCAGATGACAAAATATCAGCTGCAGACATCCAAAAAACTCCTTGTAAAGTATGAGACAGCGTACATTCATGTTGTTTGTTTTTGTTTTTGACTTTTGCAGTTATATTGTCAGTGGGTTTTTGAAAATACATTGCATAAGTGGGGCCTAATTATTGTTAGTTATTTTGTATGCCCTTGTCATGAAAGAGTTTGGCAACCCCTTTACTCGGCCTTGCCCCAACTGTAATATTTTAAAGGTTAAATCACTTGTATCTTGCTGTTTCTTTTCACAAAATGTTCACATTCTGCAGGCTCCTTCAGCTCCAGTTTAGCTCCACACAATGCACTAATCGCTTGGTTTATTTCCTCAAAATGCAACTGAACACAAGACTAGGTTTGTGGTCATTGAAAAAAAGTCGTATTTGTTGGAAAACTCAAATTCCTAACATAGAATACGCCTTACAATATTGAAAAAGATTGTGTAAGAAAACACAATTTCGCCAGTGGCAACTTGCTCATTGTTAAGGGAATGAATGCTTTATTTAACCAATATTTCTACATCATCAAACCGTACTTGTCTTCACAAGAAACCTGTGGTGTAAGTATGAAATTTGTACCATGACTCACCATTACTGTGTTTGCAGGAATGTGTCTATGTACAGACAGACAGACAGACAGATACAAACACAAACACCAACATGGTGACACAATAGTGCTGGTATGAAAGAATGAGGGCAGAACTGAGGAATGCTTTCATCTCTATTAGTTTGTGTTTCGAAATGAGTTCATCATTTACATGAAGGATGCAAGCAACATCAGGCAAGGTCCCAGATCACCATATTTATCTGTCAAGCTCAGTTTCTTTTCCATTTGAAAGAGCATTTTAAATAAAGGTCACAACTAATAATTTCACTGATCAATCATTGCTTTGATACAGTAAGGCCTTGGCCTTTACCAGAGAAGTCTGATATGATTCTTTTTGGACGAAAAGATGAGTAATCAATATCATCAGCCGCCACCCTGCCCGGCTGCTAAGGCCGCAGCTAACAGGAGAGGTCTTTGTTGTGCCATGACCCCCCTCTTGCTCCAACAGCCTGGTCATTGCTGACCTTGACCACAAGGGCCACAAGGAGGGACCATTCACAATCTGGGGGCTCGCAGCCTCGACAAAAGCCCTGGTCAGTGCAAATGCTCAAACAGACGGAGCGCAGGGTTGAGCCTTCTGCTCTGTGGTCAAACTACAGCTGGGATAGTCACTCTGACAACTTGACCTTCACCTCTGGACCTGGACAGAGAGGGGGCACTGACTCCGGTGACTCTATTGGTAATGGCATTGATTACTGCTCCTAGACATGATGACTTGTCACAAAGTGTGCAAGTGTGCATGCGCGTGTGTGTGTATTAGCATGGGCATGGTTGTGTGTGAGCGTTGCTAATAGATAAAATGAACTTATGGCCTTGAATAATGTGGACAAAATGGATGTTGTATGGCTCTGTTGAGCATTTTGAATGATTCATGGTGATGAGGAACACTCACTACCTCTAGGCATAAAATACAAAGCATACAGTCCCTTTGGTCCCTACACCCTCTCAGCTCCATCTCACACCCCTCCCTTGTGGAGGACAAAGGGGCTTTTAGGGCTCTGACGAGGACGCAGTTGGAGTCAGGGGGTGACGGGTCCTCTCCATCTCGTCTCAATTACTGCTGTCATTAAGGCAAAGAACGTTGAGGAGGAAGCAGCACAGAATGACACTTCAAGTACACTCAACCTTTGAAAATGGAGATTCTTCTTTACAGAATGAAATACAGAGAAATGACTGTCTGTTTAAAAATCTGAAAAAGGCAAGGTGTGTTTACCTATTTTCAATGAAATCAGCTAGGAAAACGATCCTTTTCAAACCTTTGTTATAAGTTGATCGTCATATGCACACTAATTACCAGCATTACTTCTTTATTTTTAGCTAATGAATTGCATTACATTGTGACACGGAAGGTCCACAATGCATCTATATTAAAGTTTATCAACACAGAATGCCAATGGCATGAATAAAAAGTAATGATCTATAAGTGTTTGTCCAAATGATAGGCTGTAATTTGAAATGAAGTGTATACTCATCCATGGAGAGTCTGTCTCTTAGGGACACTAGTGCACATTAGGAGAGGTCTGCAGCTCACACTTTACATGAATATTTAAGGACACACTGGGACTCTTCCATTTGACATCCCAGAGGGGGCAAAGCAGGCCTTACTATCCTCACCCCTGCCTTATTGCACTTTCCCCTAACCCTGACCTCTGTCTCCTTCTTGCACTTCCATACCTTCCCTTTCCTTGCTTATTTTCCCATCTCTCCCTGTTATTTTTTCTACACCTCCAAATTCAGATTTTCCTCAGCCTTGCGTCTCACGCTTGCCCACTGACTCTTCTTTTCTGTGGTTCCTTAGAGCTCAGAGCTGCCACTGAGGCTGATGAGGGGATGAGCGCTTGTCTTTCCCCCGCTCTGTCTGCCCCTGCCCAGCCAGCAGGCTGCCAGTGCGTGGATGAGATTGAGATGCGGTAGACGATGAGGCAGCTGGTTCTTCTTTCGCTGTAATCACTCCCAGAGAGCCGACCATGGTTTGATTTGGTTTTTTACAGCCCAACCTTATTTTTCACATCAGCAACGTGAATCCCCCCTCAAACCCTCTCCTCTACACTTTTGATCAAATTTGCACCATATGCCTTTGAAGGGAGATGAACCGACTGGCGGCATGCTTCTCTTTAACTCCCCTTCCTGGTGCAAGTGGTTTGATCAGGCCCCAGCCCTGATGGGGGCAAGCTCTCCAATCCTGAGACAGTATTATGTTCCAAAATTGCTTGACTGCAGATAATGAAGGCCCATGATTTTTTGGAGCAGTGCTCGCATCTAGAGAGAGGAGGAGACAGGGACTTGACTAAGGACGTGCTCACTGGACCATAGCAGAGGTAGAAATAGGCAGATATGGGCATCAAAGGAAAGGCCACATAACATGTAATCACATCTAGCTTGATTTCTGTCCTTCTACACTCGCAGATCCTCTCTCACTGCTGCATCCAATAGGATTAAAGAGTTTTATTTCACCTTGAATTACCACTGTGCGCACCATGCAGTGTAATCCATATTGAAAGACTTCTGGGAAGAGTTTGGCCAAATGGGGAAAGGAAAGGAAGGAGGGAGGACGGTGGACTGATTGCTGAAATGAATGCCGTGTTGCCCCCATATCTTTGTCCCAATGAAATCCTTCCCTCCTTCAGAAGGAGAGCCAATCAATGCCCCTTATCAACTGTCTCATCAGGCCGACTGGCCAAATTAGTCCTTGGCAATTCACAGACTGACACACAGTTTGTGTAATCAGGAAGAAATCAACATCTAAGAAACAAGGGTATCCACTGGGAAAACAGTGAGTAGAACAGTTAATTAGAGAAATGGCCAGCGACAGACCCAGACGAAGATAATAAAGATCCGAGTCAACAAATCCCAACCTTTATTCATACACAGGTACTGAAAGATGCCCTTTACCCAAGATGCCCATTACATTTACAAGTGTGGAAGGAAAACAAAGCTGGACGCATTTGGAGATGAGCTGGAAAAGACTGATATGACAGAAATAATTCTGATCTCTTCCACACAGTGAAATCAAGCTGGCTCACACACTGAGAAACTGTCTGCATACTTGCTGCCACATGTGTGTCAGACACTGACTGTATAAAACAATTGTGACAAATCAATAAATGACTGCGGCAAATGGAATCTATGTGTGACTTTTGTGTGTGTGACTCCACCCAGTCTGACATTTTTGCTAACACTTTAAAGTGCTTTAAAGGTCAACTGAAATTGCACGTCTTTTCTTCTCCTCCTCCTTGTCAGTGGCACCCAGGATCTGGTTCCGCTTCTCCACTTGCTGTCAGAGAGGTTTCCAAACAGCTGTGGAGGTTTAACGGCTGGCAAACAATAGCTCGTGCCTTTTTTCGGCTCACAGGCACAAACGTCTCTTGGCTGGAGTCCTCGCTGGAGTATTAAGGGAAGAGTTAAGGGCCTTGAGGGACAGCAGGTCTTTAATTACTTGTTTGAACAGCAGCAACAGTAAGAGAGTATGCTTGAGAGGACAAATAGTTCTGTAAAGTTGTGCTTTACCATTTTGCCAGAGATGATATCGATAGGTGTGTGTTATTTGGGTGTCTTTAGCAGGTACGTCCCATTCTGCCATGTGCAAATGTAGTTAAACTTCAGCTAACATGCTAGCTGGTTCTCTTGACTACAGCAGGGCTGGGATTCATTAATGAACAGTAATAAACAGTGCATAAATGTACTGTAACAGATGAGTTTGTGTGTTCATGCATGTGCGCAGAGAACATCTTCGATACACTGCAGGCAGCATGCCTATCAGCAGGCCATCACTATTGATTTATTAATGCTAGAGAATGCTGCTGCGCTAATTGAATTGAGATCCAGGAAGTCAGTTAATGTAGCTGACAGCGATACAGGAATTTAATCTCCCCAGTGCACAGAATTATGACTCTTCCCTATCTGTGCTGTCAGAGGGATAAATAGTAAATCAATCTTTTCTACAATGGGCCCCACTCAGAGCTTGTGCAGGATGGATCGCAACAACCTCCCTCTGTCTTAAACCATCAACAATCACTACTCAAGCTGTTCAATCGGTCCAGTGTCTCATCCATTCAAAGATAAATCAAAGTTCTGGAAAAGGTTGAAGCTCAAGGCAGATGTAGTATTCAAACCCCATAATCATAAAACCTGTCATTATAAAAAAGACAATGTGCTCACTATAGCTAAATCAGTTGCAACCTAATAGTTTATAGCCAACTACATTATCCAAGTCAGGGCGATCACTCTTATGCTACAGATGTCAAAATCCACTTCCTGAAGTCCAGCCCAGTCCAGCTGGTACCGCGCCATCACTCTGCACCACCGTGTGTCCTTGAAAGAGTCAGCCGACATCAGCGTTTCTACGCATAAGACCACCACTACAACGACCACTACAACGTCGTAGAATATCAGAACCGCCACCGCAGAGAGGCTCCAACATAAAGTCATTAATATCGGCCTAGTATAATGTATATGTGTTTGTACAGCTGCTACTTAGCTGCCGTCTGAAGGTAAAGGAGTGCGTATAGCCAGGTCTCTGACAGCACTGCGAGGCGAACTGTCCAGAGCAGCTAGAGCAGACGCTGGAAGGCGAGCCAGGCAGGGGCCTGGGGCCAAACCACTACAGTGTACTCATAGGCACCACCACCCAGCTGGCCAAGGTGTGTGGGCCTGCTGGCTGGGATTGGATGACCCTGGACAGTCGGTGTGTAGATGTGCATGCACTGTATATAGTGCAAGTGTGTGTGTCAGTGAACAAAAGCTAACAAAAGGCACAGAAGCACATCAACCATACTGATCATATATTACATGCTTCACATAAATTCATGACCCAGAGAGGACGCATATAGCTTTCACAAAGAGAAAGTGAATTATAGAGCAACAAAGATAAGCCAAGGGAGGAAGGCAGAAGGAGATGAGGATGATTATATTATACATTTATAATACAGACTAACTGGCCAGGCGAGGGCAGAAAAGAAAAACATTTTTTTGTGCTTTTTCTGTTTCTCTTCTCAGTGGTTAATGGATACATGAGTTATATACAGTACTTATTTTAGTCCCTTTAATCATGAGCTTTTATCGCATGTTCTGCCAAGACCTTCCACCAGTTACTGGTCGCGCCTGCCAAGAGAAATGAATGAAAATGTAGAGAAACCAAATATTGTGGAGCCATGGCTCAGAAGTCAAAACCAATCTTTTTCTTCCCTTTGAAGAGCTAAGCTATAAAAGAATCACCTAACTGGGACCAGGTATTGTGTTCGTAGAGTGTGTGGATGAGAGGCAGGCAAAACACTTTAATCAGGTTTAGTGATACGAGAAGAATTTGAGCGGTTAATATTACCTGGCTAATGCATGCGCAACATAAGCTCATATAAGCTAAGCAAAGACAAAACAAACGGCCATGTCAGCGTTTTCATCTTATGTGGCTTAAGAACAGAAGAGACAGCATCATTAATCATTTTCCAACATGCCTTGATCTGTATGAGACAAAAAATCACAAGTAATTTTTATTCTACGCACATCTACAAACCACAGAGCAGCGTTATTCAGCAAACCCCTTCAAAATAGTCTAATAAATGAGGAAACACCCAGTCAAACACAGGGAGCATCCCAAGAGATCGGACACACTGCAGGGTTCAGAGGTGTCGACCATTATCCCAGGGTGCCCTTAATGGATGGAAAGCCTGCAGAGTGGATGAGTGGCTCTGGTCAGGTCTTGATCCATAGGCCGTTACATTAGATGGGGCCAGGGCTGCGGCCACTGGAGCTCTCAGGCCTGGAGAGTAGTACTTAATGCTCGGGGTGAGTGGGGGACCTTCCTGCCCACAACGTCCTACCCTGTGCCCCCTAGAAAACCACAGCTGACCACGGGGGCACTGGGAAATGAAACCGAGGAAACCACGGGCCAGGCAAGAGGAGCACGGCGGCCGGCACCGAGGCGGAAAAAACAAAGAGTCGAGCCTTTTGGCGGCTTGGTGGTTGCCGCTGATGGAGGTATTAAGATATTAATTGCTTTTTGACGTGATTTTGTTAAGGAAGGAGGGCAGGCCTGCGGCTTCTCACACAATGGCCAGTAATGGTGGAGAGGCCTGACGGGGCAGACAGGGCCCGGCATGGTGCTCCATGCTGGAAGAGAGAAAGCTCACCTTATTCAGAGAGAAAGCAGGACCTTATTT
Organism: Naso vlamingii; assembly: GCA_029822935.1. Classification (NCBI taxonomy): domain Eukaryota; kingdom Metazoa; phylum Chordata; class Actinopteri; order Acanthuriformes; family Acanthuridae; genus Naso; species Naso vlamingii. The sequence continues at coordinate 18,624,801 of JAPQLA010000007.1, read as the reverse complement.
ATACACACTGCCTCCATCATGATGGTTCCAAAAACTGTTTCAAACACACACAAAAAAAAACTGATGTTACTAGTCATTTTAGAGGTTTATATAATTTAACATATTGTATATTTTTTTATGAAAGAGCACTTAAAGGGAAAAGTGCAGGTGAAACAAAGATGTGTGCCAAAGTCAAACAAATTAAAGTTCTGCATTATGTGAAATTCATCCTCTTGCCAAGAGTTCGATAAAGATCAAAACTGCTCTTATGTCTGCATATCAAATATGAAACTAGCCAGCGGCTACTTAGCTTAGCCTAGCTGAATACAAAGAGTGGAAATGAAGAAATGATTAGTCTGTCCAAAGGTCACTAAATCTGCCTAACTGCACCTCTGACGCTCACCAATTAACAAGATAAATCTTGTTTGTTGGATTTGTTTGAAAACTAAAATCTAAAAATGACAGAGCAAGGCCAGCCAGCATTTAGGCTAAGCTAACTAATTAGCTATGTCCTGGTTGTGGCTTGATATTTAGCATACAGACACGTGAGAGGTATTAATCTTTTTGTTTATCTCTTAGGATGAACTTGAAAATGCCGATTCCCCGAAAAGGTTAACTGTTTCTTTAATACTAGGCCTAATGAATGATCAAGGGATCTTTTGCCCTCCACGTCTTAGTAAGTAAGAGAAAACCATTTGGATAACAGTCAAACTAAAGTTAAACAAATATTCTCCAAAGTCACAGTGAAAGAGCAGACAGTCCACTAAAGGCTAAATGCGTCTCCCGTAGTAGACTGGGTTGACCCCACTGAGGCAGTAGTGCGTCAGCTGGGGGTGCAGCCTGCGTACACGACAGCAGACATAAACAGCAGCGCAGCAGCCCTGACGCAAGGCCACGGCCTCACACACACTCAGAAAGAGGCTAAGGTTGCACTGGGAGAAGTGAATCACCAACCCCAGTGATTCAGGACACAGAACCTATACTTATGGGCTGCTGTGTTCATGAAACTGTACTCCGCTGTTATGCGTGCGTGGGAGTGGCATGGGTCCGATGCATGTGTGTACTGCATGAGCCGCAGGCAGCTGCCAGGGGACGGGCAGGGAGCATTACCATCAGCATCTCTGTGGATCAAGGAGAAGCCCCCAGTAATCCTGGCCTCTCTCCAGGCTCCCACACACCACAATTAGGATTAATCCTCCCCTCCTCCCACCAGCAGAGCAACCGACAGCATTGGAGTGAGTGTCTGTATCTGTATAAGTGTGTGTGTTTGTGTGTGTGTGTGTCTATGTGAGTATGTGGTGTGGCTATGGGGGGCAATTAGCCAACTTTGTACTTGGGGTGGAGATTCACCCCCTAAAACCGCCAGACGACCACTAGGCTGTGGGACTGTGGGATAGCGCGCACACACAAACACACACAAACTTGAAATATGGCGGGAGGGTAACAAATTGACCAAAGTGGTGGCGATATAAACAACTGTTTGACCAGTGGCCACATAATTGGCTGTATAGCAGGAAGAGTTCTCACTATCTGTAGAGAGTTCTCTCCACAATAATCCATCACCACAGAATTTGTCAGTGTGCAGACATGTTGCATTATATTAAAACAACTCCAGTTCTACCACATGTTTCATAGTCCAGAACTTTTTAAAATCTATTATATCTTTGAACAGTCAGGAGCAGTGTGGCGCAGGTCCGAGTGGAGGATGTCAGCGTGTCTGGACTCACTCTGAAGGTTAATTATGGCTTTCACTTGGTTTGACAGATTACCAGCAAACATGGAAGGTGCTGCTGCTGAGTGCAGATTAAACATCTGCAGGGCAAACACAACCCACAGGGTCACCGTGCAGACGCTTCGCACTGACAGGAAATATACCCAGGTGTATTTGAGGTGAGGCGTGCTTGGCTAAAGGAATTCTTGTGTATACAACAGATCCTCCACACTTCGTTACAAAATATGCAGTAGCAGTTATACTTCACTTTTTCTCATCTCATGTCTCTTTTGTCAGATAATCAGCTGTTGTCAGTGCTTTGAAAAAATGACAAAATATTATTTAAATGACCATTCTCTAATCCGCTACACCATAGTTAGGTTTAAGAAGAAAAAAGTACTTGGCAGAGATAAGGAGAATTTAATGGTTTCATTTAAAGAGGCATTACAGTCTTTTTTTTTTTTTAATTTTGCACTTACATAAGGTTTGGGGACTCAACAGCAACAGGTTAAAAAAAAAAAAAAAAAAATTAGTTTAGTCAGGTTCTTCTTGACCCATGTCTCTCTTTAAAAATTGTAAGTCGCAAGCCCAAGCCAAGAAAATCTTTTTCAAACTTTGGACACAGAGGACACTGCAGCCGTTTTTAAGGCTTCTTGTAGTGAGAAATGTGTGAATGTTAAGCGTTGATCCTCCATCAGGTGTTCTGCGGCAATAACTGCAACAACATCGCACTACCTCCCCCTTCGCACCTGACAGATAAGAGATTCTTTTCACAGCAGACATTTTGAGAAAACCTCGTGTGGGACACTAACATAAAAATGGCTCTGTTCCCTCTCCACCTGTTAAAATGAAAAACATTTAAGTTAGAATTTACTCCTGACAAGCGTTTTGTTTTTTTTTAATTATTATCTTTCAATCAAATCTACCTTTTTCATTTGTCAGACTCTAGTAACTGTCCAAATGTTTAAAAATCATTACTGAATGGCAGGAAAGATTGTGGTTTTTTGACTTTAAAGTTGCTGCCTTTGGGCTCTTGAGTTGCACAACTGTTGAGCTTTATCAGTGGTTGTGCCATCTTGTATTTTCTTCATTTCACTGCAAGTTACAGTGAGAGCGCACAGCATCAACGGCCCTGAAGTGTTCTTCAGCTTAACAACTAAACACACTCGTGCAGAATAGTTCAGTTAGAAAAACTGATGATTAAAGTAGATATGTGCTATATTATCTCAGATGTATGGTTGACACTAATGCTGTCTTTCTTCAGAAGTGTTAGAAGTGATTTGCATGGTCAGCTGAATGTTGGCAGTAGATGAGAGGGTCGGTGGGGGTTTCGGCGGAAGTGCCAGCAGGAGATAAGCAGGGTGAGAGAGGTGTTAAGGTTGAGAGCCTATGACAGGCAATCCCTCAGAGTTCACACCTTTCCTCCTCCACAACATATAGAGAACTTCTAAAAATATTTCTACACAACGCTTACGGGGTGTTTTTCAATCAGTCTTTGTCAGTCACGTGTCCGTTTTTGTTGACACACCATTTTGGTTGTACAGCGGAGGTAAACAACAGACAGCAGCTGCACTCTCTCGCAGAAGAAGCGGTTTGGTAAAGTTGTTTTGAGTTATCAAGATCGCCAAAGTGAAGAAGGAGTAGGAAAAACCAAGCCAAAGCCACACTGAGACAAACTCAACAAGGATGTCAGGGATCGATGTTTAGCTAAGTTGCCTTCTATTAATAACACAAATCCACACAACCAAACAGCTGGAAAACAGATGCTGCATCGCTCTGTCCAACTTCATCCCTGGATAACACCAACTTTCTTGTTTCCGGTATAAATGTGTAACGTTTTACCTGTGAACAGTTTAGAAACTATAAGCCCCTTGAAGCTCACGGGCATTTCACCAATGGCTGGGTGTGGGATCTGCTTACACTTCGCCCAAGGAGCTTCGACATCACACTCATCACAGTCCTTCATCAGCAGAAGTTGGCTGCAATCGTTAAACTCTGTTGGAGCTTCTCTTTTTCTTTTTCTTGCTTTTCAATTGGGTATTTGCTTTTGAATGTAAGTACATGCAGCGCATATCACACACCAGGTGGAGCTTTGTTAATGGAAATTATACGTCAGGTCACAGGTAACATTAAAGAGCAGCAGGCGTGTGAACTGCAGCAAAAAAGTTGTTGACAGTCTTGCCGTGTGATCGATGGTTTCGGTGTATGTTTTTTTTCTGCATTAAAGTGTTTTGTGCATGTCACTATGCTGAGAGGGTGAGCATGAAAACAACGGCAAATAATGGATCTTTGGATATTAAGTTATATGAACTGGACATTGTTTTCTATCTGTGCACGCTTCC
>JAPQLA010000007.1:18602183-18620669 GCA_029822935.1 Naso vlamingii | reverse complement strand
ATAGGCACCCCTTGATCATACAGAATAAATAAGCACAGCAATAGTTCCTCCCAAACTAGCTGCCGTGTTTGCAACTGCAAAACTTAAAAGCTTTACAGTTATAAAAAAAATCCTTTTGCAATTTTCTATTAAACGATCTCTCTCTCACAAGCTATTATGGCATTTCCCTTGTAATAAAAAGTCAGGGAGTGCAAAATGTCCCCAATAGGCAGCTGCACGCTACAACTAAAGCGTCAAAATCATTTCCAGACTGCCTCGCCATAGATCAAGGGGAAGGAGAGGCACGGGGAGAGGAAACCAAGGCAAAATAAATTAATTGCAAATGTATCATGGAGGGGGGCAAAGGGGAAAGATTGGGGTGATTTATCTGTACTGACTGACGGGGACAGGACCAGTAAGCTGATGGTGAGAGGATGGGGAACAGCGTGAGGCAACACAGGTGATGAGGTGCACAGAATCAGCCCAGTGAAAGATGGCCAGAGGGCTTCTGCATGGAGCAGCTATGTCTGAGTGCATCTGAAAACCGAGGCGGATCTGTTAATCTTTAAGAGAGCTGGTGGAGAGGCTGACGGGGTGGGGGGAGTTCGGTTTGGGCTGCGGCTGTGACAATGATAAACGGCCCGGGGAAATAAGCTATGGAGATCAGTCAAACACCTGCCCTGCCCTGCATGAGCTCCACTCAACTCAAACAAGATGTGGGAGCAGGAAGTGCAGAGTGCCAGCTCAGGAGGGAGGAAGGCTGCTCCCTGCCACCGCCACTTCTCCCTTCGCTGTTTCAAAGCCACAAATTCATGCACCGGTTTATCAACACAAAACAAGGAGCAGGATTCATGCTGTGTGTCGAAGAATAAGCTGATTGTGATTATGACTGATTTTGATAACTGTATTTTTTTAGAGAGGATTATTGCAAGGCATGCATGCATGCATAAACTTTGCCTGACATATTTCAATATAATAATATATGTAAAAAATGTGTAAATGTGCAAACTTAATTAACAAAAGAACGAAGAAGAAACTTGCACCACTAACATTATTAATATGCTTTGCTCTTCTGGTGACGTGTAAGTGTAATCATTATCTTGCACATTTACTGTTACTTACTTAATGGCTTTACATTTTACAGCTCCGAGATTTACTAAGTTATTGTTAGTGTTGTCCCTTTTTGTTGTCCGTCACATGCACAGCACATAATATAAGCCAAAAGTTAACTTTAAAGCAGCTGTTTATAAAAAAAAACAACAACTAAAATATCTTTGTCTTTAAATCTCCTCATTTAAATAAACAAATAGAATTCTCCACAAGCTAACAATTAAAATGTGCTAAAATGTTGGGCAGGTTTATGAAAACATGCAAAGAAATCACTTCCAACTCGTCTGTGTGACAGTAATAGCAAAGACATTATGGTTTGTGTGACATTTACTCAGATTCCACAGGATTTATAGGCCTCAGTAGACCAAAATGTTTTCCCGCAGTTCAGTGTTAGAATAATGAAAACCATGGAGGACACATTCTTGAAAAAAGAAAAAAATATATCTGTTAAAAGTACGCCAGTATGGAGGAACGACACTGGTTGTACTGTACTATATCTCTCAAGAATGAGTGTTGCATCAGTGGGTAGCTGTAAATATTTGACTAAAACATTACGTTCTAGAATTGAATCTTGTAAACAAGGGCCGGTCCTTCTGGAGCCTACATATCTTCTCTGTCTTTTTCCTCCATTATTCAATAAAAGCTTGACAGCAAATTTTATGTTGTATCAGAGAAAGTTTTATAAGCCTTAAATGGAATCAGGCGTTGAAGTGATGCACATTAGTCCTCTCGAGGGAAGGGAGACAGGAAGAGAAAACAGAGGATGAATATATTTCGGTGTAAGTATCCCCATGACTCAGCAACACTGTTTGCCGTCACAGATTGAAACAATAAACACACAATGTGACAGACAATCATAAACAAGTTTAATTTTACAAAACACTGCAAAAGGTCTAACTGTGTAATGTGAAATACTCCTCATTCATATAGGATTTTAGGTTCAGACCTGAAAACTGGTAGCCTGGTTAGAACCGTTCTGATCACAAGAACTCAACATTTCTTTGTCTCTCTGCAGATCTGTCCAGACCTCCAGCCACTGGAAACGATTTTAGAAAATCAGAATATGTACGGCCGATCGGGAACTGCCCTGTAGTAGATGACAACATAACCAGCCGATCACTGACTGTGCCGCTTGCTAAACAGTAATGGTGGCTCCTAAAGCAACAAGTGCTAATGTTTACGTTAGCAAACACAGCAATAAATGCAGTTATTACAGAAACAGACTCAATAACAATAAGTAAACAAGAACAAGTGTATGTTCTGACAGAATTTCTCAGAGGAAAAGACATTTTTGGCATTCTGACTGGATTTAGCATAAACTTGATTTATCAACTTGCCCTGTTAATGATGAAGATGTTCCAATCCGATCTTTATAATTGTTTTGCCACTCGTCACACTAATGGAGAATCAGATATGAGAGGTTTCAAAGCTGGTCGTTGCTTACAACGCTTCAGACATACAACACGGACGCTGCCAGCTGGTATTCGTCGGTCACTCAAGGTGACTACTTGCGCCCACCTCCCATCTATTGATATTATCTTCAGCAGCTGGAGGTACAGGCTGATTCGTGGCGCAAAACAAAAATGTTGAGCTCATGTCACCAGAGTGGTTTTAACCAGGCCAGCAAACTGGCCTGCCTGGAATTTGCATGTTCTCACTGTGCTGCTCTGGTTTCCCCCCACAGTCCAAATACATGCAGGTTAGGTTATCTGGCGCCTCTTAACTGCACGTAAGTGTGAATGGTCTATGGACTGGAGACCTGTCTGGTTTGGTCCCCGCCTCTCACCCCTGCCATTCCCTAAAGGATAGCAGGTATAGCTAATGGATGAAATTGCTAAAGGTGTTTTGAACCCAAACAGCATCGCCTCTCCTCTGACATCCTCTGCAGCAGACAGACCCAACAGACCTGCAAAAGTGAATTTACCTAGTAAAGTGAATTACAGGGTGATAAACGATACTTTGGCAGCAAGGCAGTAAACTGCTGAGAGAGGCTAAATGCTAATGTGATTTGTCAAGGAGTTTATTAGCTTTAAGTGCTGCGATGAAATGACTGCCCCCGTTGGAAGAGATAAACACCAGGGGAAAGTCTTTGTTTTGCAGCTTTATCGACCACTGCAAGAATGGAGGAGAGGAAATGGTTAACATTTACTTTTACACTAGTGGTTGTGCATAGAGGAAGGACAGCGCTTTCCTATATGACAGAGCAATGTACTGTACTGTTTAGCTGAGCAAGAACATCTTAAGACAGATACTGCTGATGTGTGGACTTCTAATGAAAAAACATTTTCTTGTTTAACCTCTTCATTTCCATATGGGAGGTCTCATATCTGAGGAAATTAGAGCCTAAAAATATCTCTCTCAGTTTGCCCCAGACTCTACCCGCCCTACTGTACATGGGCGGACTCACAGTCACACACATACACACAATCCTCTCTGCATTGCATACACACACACACCCTTCCTATCACTGTGGCTCTGCTGTGTTATGCTGTGGGAGGCTGAAGTGGCCTTTGTGGGCTGAGCTGAATATCTCTGTCCACTCTGGCAGGGCCTCACAGTGCCTGCTGCCTCAGCCTCGGGCACGGGCTGCCAGCCGGCCCGCCGACCAACCTCCCTGAACCCCTGCCAAGCTCCTGACGCCACCCTGGGTGGTCCCGCTTCATGCGGCTCTGGCAGGGCCCGGCTCGAATCGCCCCCTCCCACCTCCCCTTCTCTTTGGCTCCTTCGGCAGCCGCAAACAACCTCGCTATGTTCCCAATGTGGAGCTCCACTGAGAATCAGTCAATGTTGCAAGTTATATTTTTATCGCAAGGGAGGATGTGGATGTACTGTATTTTTGAGGGTTTTTTGGAGAAGTGAAAAGTGAAAAAAGAATGTCTGTAGGCAGGGACGTTTATATTTAGTCTGCAGATGAATTTGTGTTTATATATTTGCATGTTTTTTTGGGTGGTAAAAGTATTCACACACAGTTCACACAGACTAAAGGGAAGCAAAGGTGTCATTTTGTTTCAGTCACATCAACTTCTGGTTAAGTCTCTCTTTTATCTATTTCTTTCATCTCTAACTATCTCTGTCTCGTTCTGTTTCTATCTCTGTCCTCCTGTCTGTTCTTCAGTAACTGAACCACGACCAAAAGTTAAAATCATCGAGACACAGCCCTGAAATCCATCACTGAGCTGGTTGCTACGCAGGGTTCCAGTGATGAGTTTGAAACCGGTTGTCAAATTACACGATGGAGATTCTCCTGTTACAGATATCACAGCAGGCAGCTAACAAATCAAGCCTGTTTGAGCCAGAGCGGCGCTCCCATCGCCCGTCTCTCTGCTTTGGACTTGGGAGTCATGTTCCCGTGGAGCTCTGAAGGTAATTGTGCCACGCTCCTACACATCACATTACCCCCCCCACCCCATCTCTGTTGCCTCACCAAAGAAAACGCACTCCAGCTCTCTCTACCCCGTCTGTCTTGTCTCTCTGTGTCTCGTCCAGAGATTCATGACTCCTGCACCTGATTGCGGACGATTAAAATCATTAGAGGTCGTTAGTGGGAGTCACTTACCGCTGAGCTCGCTGTGTAGCTTGGGTGGGGTCTGCAGGAAAAGGGGGATTGAGGGGATGTTGCAGGAGGGGGTGGGTAAGGGTGGGTTGTCAAAGGGGAGGCGGGTATCAGTCTCCTCTCTGACCTAAATGAAAGTATTACGAGCTGCCAGACCCCAAATGCATATACAGGCACAAATATCCATCTGCCCCACCCGTCTACCTCTGACGGTCTCACACACACGCACACACACACACACACACACACAACCACCCAAGCTGCCATTGATACCATCAGCAAAAAATCTCAGAAGAAAAGCGCCAATGTGTGTATTAGCAGTGTGTGTAATCACAAGGCCTTTGGGGACCCTAATGGATTAGTACACTAACACACTGTCAACTGTGGGCCAAGCTGGGCCCACACTTACACACAAAATGCTAACATTGTCAAATGGCACAATCAGTGTGCTGGAAAAGTCCTAATTGCCCCTGTTAGACATCAACAGAGGACTCCATAATACTCAAATGACTCATTTTTGGTGCCCAATGTTTTGAGCCAGTTGATTAGAAAAAGGCAAAAATACAAACAGCGTATTTACAGCAAGTGATCATCGTCAGCTTTGTGAAAATGTTCTCGCTGTCAAAAGTGTGTACAACCGCCTTATTTTGAAAACAGATGCAACCCAGATGTGTTTATCTCAGTGAGTTTCGGTGATAACTACAGTTGGTTAAAGCGGCCACAGATTAACTTGAATGTTCTTGCAGACATGTTGCCGTCAGTCGATTCTGTCCGTGTGTTGGTGACTGGAGCGACTGGACAGCTGCTGTAGCCCGTGCATTCGGTGAGTGGATCACCGGGCTGTAAGAAATGAATAATAGATGCTGTTTATGAGTGTATGTTTTCCATCTGACCCCTGGGCCTACAGTGAAAACTGCAGCAGGCCTCTTAAGGGGCTAAAGGAAAGCAGGAGAGCCAGAGAGAGAGCGAGACAGATGAAGCTCATCCAAGGAGGCGATGGGTCATTTGGTGCTCAGGGACCCCCCATCAGCCATCAGTGACATGTTCAATCAGGGCTTATTGTGTTATACACAGAAAGACACAGATAGCACTGCTGCCGTGAAAATGCAGCATTTATGCCACGGTGAGCAATAATGAAAGAAGCATTATATTAAACACTGAAAGCTTTTCCACGGATATTAACCTACAAGATATTTAACAGCCTTTTAATATGATTCTGACGCATGTCAAGCAGGCACACACTGGATATGTTCAGCTCCTGTGTCACTACATGCTGAGTGGGGTAGGTGGGGTATTTGGGTAAATATTACACCAGTTTGCATTAAAAAAAAAAAAAAAATACTGGTGGGTTCCCTTTGGTAACAGCAGCAGAATTATGACCCAAGAGCATTCTGCTGCTGCAGCCTGACTAATGAAGGTCAGGCCTCTGGTGCAGGCTGTGAGGCCCAGACGTTGGGGTTAACCTGCTTCCCAATGCAATTAGGTGAGGCAGCCCAGAGCTGCTCAAGAGGCTGCAAGCCATAAGACTTGCTCTGCTGCCCTGAGTGGAGGCCTCTCCCCAGTGCTGTTACTAATGAACAGGGGTCAGAGAATGTGTGTGTTTTACAAGGGTGGTTACGGTCTGTGGGTCCTGACAGTATTCTCATATGCTGAGAGATTTTGGTTTGGGGATCGAGAGTAGAAGAGGAAACAGAGGGGTCGACACAGTCCCGATCACTCAGGTTGTAAACTTCACTCGAGCCTTGAACGCCCCGCTATCAACTCCGCAGCCTGTCAGAGGTCTTTAGCTTCATCTTCAGTGAATGTGACTTTGTTATAAGGTTTGATCGTGAAGTTTGTGTGAGCACACCCCATGATAAGAAAGACCTGTGGCTGGAGCACCACTAGGTGGCATGGTCACTTTGAACACACATACGTGCGCACAAACACAAAGCAAACCACTGACAAATAAAAAACCAGACGGTCATATGTGAGGTGCAGCATTGTGACATGTCATCACGTTCGCAGCTTGATGAGTAAGATGTTTTGCTCATATCAGATTGATAGAGATAACAGCTGACATACATGGGAAGTACAAAACATTTCAGACAGAAACTGAAGTTGCAGAGCATTGTGTTAAGGGTAAATGCTGATCCATGAGATATGAACAACACAGAGACATGAACACGGACTGTCTTTGGCCTTTGTACAAGCAACATGGTATAGTCATCAAAAGATGACATGTCTTCACGCATTGCTCACTGTGATTGTAACCTGTACAGTCAGCAATATAACGGTGTCAACAGTTCTCAGAATAACTGCGCAGATGTTATTTTGGTGCTGCATGAAATCATTACGAGGAAGAATGTCAGACCAGAAAGATAAAGGCTCAGTGTGAGAAATGCTCCTGTGTGTGTGTGTGTGTGTGGGCAGGAAGGTGGGTGCATATCTGTGAGCATGTCTGTGTGTGTGATCACAGTTTTAGCCTGCTGAATAATTCAGCGTCCCCCCAGTGCGAACACTGACACTAACAGCGGGGAGCCATTAAAGATCCATGAGGAGATCATTACAGACGGCTGCCCGGCCATCCTCCCTGCAGCCGCCCCCTCCGCTTCCCTGGGGCAACTCGCTCTCCAAACAGTGGGGCCTAACCCCTCAACATGAGCTCACTCTCACACCCGAGGCTGCGACGGGGGCTTGGGGTCAGAGGTTAGCCAAGCAAAGGCATGACCCGCAGCACTAATGCACTTGTAACACTTAAAAACACTTGGGCGAGAGTTAAACAGAACACGCTCTCAAGGAGGACCACACAGAGGGCCCGCTGGCTACTCTTTCTCCATTTTTTTTTTTTTTTCACTTTCCTCTCACTACTTGGTCTGCTCTTGCAGTTTCTTTGGCTGCTCTTTGGCCAAGGTTCGAGGAGAGTGGGACATAAATTTGATTTCTCCTTGTTTCTTTTCTATTTTATTTTACAGCAAATTGATACACGCATGTTTATTCAGTTCCTGTGTTTGGCTAAGATGTCATAAAACAACACAAATGATGTTACTTGCTGTTTTCAGAATCTGGAAGTGTGTGTACCCTAACATAAAGCAATGTGTATTTAACAAAACATCTGAAAACCTCAAAATTCAGACGCGTCTCTTGACTGCTGGTTCACTCTTCTTTTACAGCGACCTTTGTGTGATAAAAATCATTTCATATGTCAACTCCGCCCACTGCAGGGCACCCCCTCCTTTCCACCAGAGAGCTCCGACTGTTATCGTGTCATGTGAAACCATCAGAATGGGCCGAGGGCATCAAGCACGCTGCCAGTCAACAATTAGCTCACATTTTTAGGTCCCTCTTGGCGGCAAATTTAATCAGGCAAGAGTTATCACTGGCTGTCCTCTCTCTGCCTTTGTCCAGCATCACAAAGGCTGACAGTGTAAGTCCCAATCGCCTCTGAAACACGCGCAGCAGATCTGATTTGCTTTTGTGTTTATCATGTTGCCTGAAAAGCTGACGTCTTCATACATTTAAGAAAATTTTGGAGTGTTTTTCTGCTTGTGTGCAGAGTGTTTTGGGGTAAGCGGTTGGTTTCATTTTCATATTCTCATTCTCTGACTTGAGCAGGGGATGGTTTTAGTTTCAGGCAACTTAAAAAATGTATAATTTCATTATGTTCTGCATCTTCCAATCAAGCAGAACACAATAACCCCATGTAAACCTCGACTCCCCTTCCATTTCCTTAAATGCAGTTGTGGTTATCTGCTGTTATTGTAAAAAGCCTCTTAGGAAGGTCATGTTAGTGTCATTTTTTACTGATGGCTGGGGTCAGAGGGTCAGTCAGCCACCAGAATGGCAGCTGTCATTTGACTGATGAACGATGTCCCTCTTCCCTGCAGGAAGTAGAGGTGTGTGTGTGTGTATATATGTGTGCTGGAGGCTGTGGAGTGTGTGGTTAGCTGGCAGGTCAGCGGTGGGCCTAGAGTGGTCTGGCTCCAGCTACCACGGAGCTCTCAGGCAGTAGTGGCAGCCCAGAGCACTGACAGATAGTGGGCATTATCATTTGTTAAGTGCCCCCTTCGCCTCTGGTCTGGAACACTTAACACTGCCTGTGGTCACTAAATGTTGCTGGACTGCCGGTAGCAAGGTAAAATATTCATTGTCGCGGAGTGGTGGTTTTCCTCTGCACCAACACTAAAAGCCAGGCTTGGTTTTGTGTTTTTAACCAGAGCCCTAAAACCAGGCCGCACGGGAGTGGCCTCTTACTGGACAATGTAATGGACTCCAATATGATCTGCGTAGCTCACCACAAAATCACAGGCACTGAAAAGATTCAGCCACAGTGTGGATGAAGATCTGTAAAATATAGGGCAAAAATGAAAAGAACTGTAATTAAGAAAAGTAACATTTCTAAAAAGAAACGCTGTTTGTTCTGTAGATTTGACATAAAAAGTGGTGGGTAGAGTAGTGAAAATCTATACTCAAGTAAAAGTACAATTACTCCCATTAAAATGATTCAAATAAAAGTGAATATTAGCATTTCAGAAACCTTTTTATAGGTAGTTATTAGCATTGTATGTTGTATGCTTGTAAACACAAACTGGGCCCTTCCTCCCAGCTCAACGCCATCAGAAGTACTGTAGCCTGTACTTATACTGCTTGTACTAACACAGAAGCTATATGTAGGAAGATTACATTTGTTTTAATGAAGAAGTTGATAATCAAGCAAGCTAGCACAAGCTAACCGTCAGTGCCAACTCCACCTTGCTCTTTTCCCCTGCCTCTCCTTTAGTGCTCGAAAGCAGGAGAAAGCCAATCTGAGATTCACTCTTCTTCTGGAACAAACTTTATCCGCTTGCCATTTTGACTGACCAGGGCTACATTTTCTTTTCTTTGACACTATGTCAAAGAGCATCTGTGATTTTCTCCAGGTGTTATGTTTTGTCCACTCCCGACCTTAAGTGCGTGCTCTCAATTGCTGAGGGAAACGTGCCCATTTGCTGTCCAGAAATGTCCCAAGTAAACCAAAACGTCAAAACGCATGAAAAGGGCAGGGGGCTCTGCAGAACAAGTTACCACCACACATGTCTAGGGGTCCTTAAATGACAGTTTAGCCTTATAATTTTGCATAAGTAATTTTTTTTTTTTAGGAAAGAACTTCTGACTTTTCCTTTAAGAAAAAGTTATAAAGAAGACTTAGTAAATGACTCAAAGTACACATTACTTTCCTTTTTATTGTAAATGTATCCTTTTTATTTTAAGAGCTCAACAGACCACGATAGCTAATATATGTTAATGCAAATATAATAAAGTTACACATGAAAAATTAACATAGCTAATGTTAGCTTGCTAACTACAATTTCATCTACAGTCTGTGCAAATGACTTCAATGTGCTTGCTGAGGTTGAAGAGAGGAGTTTTTAAGAGCAGAGATCTCAGTGTTTTTCAGGAGCATTTCATTATGTAACTGTTGGGGTTTTTTTTAGGTTTTAGATAGAAATGTGGCCAGTGATTGTTGCTGGAAGCTGCCTCTTGTTCTAAGTTTTGCTTCATCATCATTACATTGTGGACAAAAGAGAGGTGGTACCTCATTTTCAGGCAGCTGGACACTTGGAAACCACAGCAGAGTCACTCCTCTCACTCCAGACATTTAAGTGGAACAAGTTTTAATGAAGGTATTTGGCTAATCTAGAAAAGTAAAAGGTAAATAACTTGTCGAAAAAATATAATAAAAAGTAGACACAGTTTTGAAAACAAACATAAAAAGTACTAGTTCCTAAAAAAACCCCTCTTTTTTTTAATAATGTGGGCTTCTTGTATGAATTATTACCCACCCTTGCTAAAGCAACATCCTTACTAAATTTGTCAATTTGCATGCTTGCATGCAGTAAATCACAAACTAACGCAAGTCGTCATTGTTGTCTTTTCAGTTTAAGAACAGATGTACTTTTTGAGGGGGATTTTCAAACTCCAAATGTCCAAGAAAAAAAAATCATTTAGGTCAGCAACCTTTGCTTTTCCTTTTTTCGGTGAATGTATGAGTCACCTGTGGTACGCTTGCATTTGGAAGGTGTTTCTGCGAGTAACTATCACAAGTGCGGTGGAGTCACATCTCTGACAGCGGGGGACTTCCCAGAAGACCCTCGCAGCCTGTCCTCTCCTTAACCAAACCACATGGCATTTACAACTGTGCCTACTTGCTAAAGAAAAACTGAGCTAGTGTGCTTTATTGTTGCTGAGTTGTTGTTCTCTCTCTGTTGTGGCCGCTGCCTGCAGCATTCTTGGAAGTCAAGTCACAGAGTAGTTGCACAGACCCTCCATTTTGCTTGGTTTTAATGGGGTCGACAGAGGAGCTCCCACCTGTGGTGAGTCTGGCATTTAGCAGCACATAAACTTCTCCCCCGTTTCATTCCCTCGCCCCTCCTCTCTCTTTCACTTTCTCTCAGACGTGCACACATGGACACACTGCAGTTAGTATCAGGTGCTTGTTTCCATGTGATCTGTTTCAAGTTTTGTCTTTATCCCAGTTTGGCTGCAGCCTTTGGTGTCTGAGCACCACAGAACCGAGTTAGAGGCGAGGGTGGTTTCTCCAGCACTTGCCTCAGACCGACTCCCTCGCTGGCTCTTCAGCGGCCTGAGGCCTAGGGGTTGTGGGGTTCTGGCTGAGGGGAGCCCTGCCCCCAAGAGTGCTTGGTGGCATACTTGGTCAACCTAGGCGCAGCTCACAGGAGGCTTGAGGCCAAGCAGAAGCCAGGCTGTGGCAGGTGTGGCTATGGGATACGGGAGGAAGCAGCTATATGCATAGCTACACACTGCTGCAAAATGCAATGCCTGCTGTGCTTTGCAGAAGAAAAGAAGAATATACATTTAAATAATTCAGAAACAAATGGAAATTTGAATGCAGTATGTAGAGATGCTGCTCATTGATGAGTCTTTGTATATGCAGATGCACAGATTTTTATATAAACACTCTTGTATTCATAGTTAATGAGTATTTAAAGGCACTGAAGCAAAAACCTTACAGACAATTAAAGGAAAAAGAAACAGAGTATGATTTGTACATCACAATAAAGCTGAAGTGTCAGAGAATCCCTGCAGGATAAAAAGATTTTTAAATTTGGTAAGTGTGGAGTGCTGCTACCGCGTAGTCAGTAAAGGACATATGTTGGATTTATCACCCACTTCAATCATATCATATCCTGCATATCCTGCAGAAATGGACATAAACTGAAACAGAAAGCCGAGTGTTCTTAATATCTGTAGGAGACAAAAAAAAAGAGAAATGCAGTGTTTCAGATGAAAATTCATGTGTGTTGTAAGATTTTCTTTCCCAGAGACGTTGGGCACGAGTCAGACAAGCATGAGGACAGACATGGTTGAGACCGCAGTCTGAGCATTTTTACCCAATATCTGATGATGATAACTTGTTCTTTGGCAACCCACCAGTGAGATAATGAAAGCTGACCGTTAAAACCTCATTGAGGCTCTACGTAACAGGAGGTGAGGAGACATTAAATCACTGAAGTGTGATTCCACGCAAACCACTCTGGGAGGCTTCACCGGCGGTGATAAGTCTTAGTGGTTGTGTGAATCTCTTTTCGTCTGAAGACTGTTCTGGTGAATTTATGAAAGAAATAATTCTTCTACTGAATATCTGTGGTTGACAACTTGTGATCGCCCCACGCTTCCAACCTCATTACATTCACAAAAGTACAGGGAGAGAACTTCTGAGTTAAAGACAGGGTGAGGTTGCTGTGGTTCACCAGGTGAGACCTACGCCACTGTTTCCATGACAGCAGACGGACACAGTGACGGCAGAGGCAGTGGCTGGCCCTTGTCACGTCAGAGAAAACTTCTTGTACATATGCGCTTCTGGGGAATTGACAGACAACGCACACCGATGCAGGAATAGTGTGTTTCTGAGAAAGGTGTGCATGATAGTGAGGAAACGTGTGGCAGGCAACGCTAAAGATTTACCAAGTGATATTTTTGTCACTAAAGATGTATATCTCAATCTGATATGTGCACTCACTTGTAATGCTGACTCCTGTTCTAATTCACATATTTAAGGATTTGAGTCCAACAGACATGGTCACGACAACATTCCCACGCCAGCCGACCGTCAGCGCAGCACAAGGGCCGAGTCACGGTCTTCTCATGAAACCTCTGCGATGGCCATCAAAAAACCAACAACTTCCTCAGTGCGCTGGCTCACTTCCGCCTTCTGCATGTGGAGACCTGCCGTTGTCATGGTTCCCGGGCCGGCGTTTGCGTGCGAGCAACTTAGACAGCCGTCTGGGGTTTCACGCACACACAACAGGAAGACTGGTCGTACTTCTCAACCGTTTCTCACTTCTGCCTTCTTGATTTAGGGAAGGCAGGGGAGACGTGCAGACACAACACACACGACTGTGAGTAGCAGTGGAAGTTTACCCCCCCTCCCCTCTCCCCATGAAATAGGAAAAAAAAAATAGTGATACAGTTGAATGTGTAATCATGATGATTCATTTTCCTTTGCACTTCTGACCAAACTGAAAGTAAATTCTCAGTTAACATGTAGGGAGAAAAAGCTTTTATTTAGATAGAGAAATTTCAGCAACACTGTTTGAATTTTATCATGCATTATTGCAAAAATGAAACAATTATGTAATTATTATGCAAGGCAGTATTATCTGGATTGTTGCTCTGAAGTCTGTCATCTTGTGCAAATGCACGGGAGCTTGTGGCTGAGGCTCGGCTGATCACAGACGTGGGTTTGATAGCAGGTCGACTTTCCTCATTAGCATAATGGAAACATCCAGCTAACGAGTGAGGTGTTATGATAACCACAATTGTTGGATGCGGTGACTCATATCTCCCTCTCATTACCAGGTTGTTGACCGTTGGCTCTCACAATGCTTTTGCAAACAGACTCAACCCACTACACTACAGATGCTGGATATGACTTTTTTAAAAATTATATTTTGATTAGGCTAATAGGCAGGCAGAAGAAGGTTCCAGTGGGGGCAGGACCTTTCCGTGTGGAGTTTGCATGTTCTTCCCCGTGTCTGTGAGGGTTCCATCCGCGTACTCCAGCTTCCTCCCACAGTCCAAAGACATGCAGGTTAGGTTAACTGGTGACTCTAAATTACTCGTAGGTGTGAATGTGAGCGTGAATGGTTGTTTGTCTCTCTATGTCAGTCCTGTGATAAACTGGCGACTTGTCTAGTGTGTACCCTGCTCTTGCCCAGTGTTAGCCGGGATTGGCTCCAGCCCCCCTGCGACCCTGCAAAGGATAAGCAGTAACAGACACTGAATGAATGAAGAATAATATTACAGGCCAGGACTGGAGCAGGTGACACTACGTGCACTACAGAATAAGAAAAGGCATCCTGTAGGACTAATAGTCACAAACATGCACACACTGATCATCTAGTCACAACATCAGTCACAAAGTGTCAAAACTGACACACAAAAAAAAAAAACAAGATGGGAGACAACCACAGCACATGATAAGCTTTGTGCTGCTCTTAAGAAGAAGAAGAAAAAAGAAGCTGCTGCAGCAGGTAGCCAAGTGTGAGTGTTAAGCAACCATAAGAGTAGCCTTCACTGCTCAGTGGCTGTGGGAAAGTGCACAGCATGTCTGTCGCATGGTTAAGAGTTTCTCAGAGCACAGAGCTGTCAAGCCACAGAGAGGCAAACTTAACTGTAAACTCATACCGGAACCCGTCTGCGGCCAGATCTGTGCCAAGGCAAGTCTTCCCCTTGCCAACCTGTCTCTGATTTCACTCAACTACAGCAGGCAGGTCTGCACTCTGCATATAACAAACAAACCTAAAACACATTCACACACACTGAAACCTTTCAGAGAAAATTTAAAATCACTTCAGCAAAGAAACTGTACCCTTCCACATATTTCTACTTTATAAGCAAAAGTTTCAAGTTGTGAAAAGTCGCCGACATTCCATCATGAATATTTTATATGATGGCTTATTTTGCAAGAGTGTTCAGGTTTCAAATGATGAATATCTCAGTCAAACTGAAAAGTTAAATGCATATGTCCACATTTGTTTTCACACGGTTATTTTTTGTTCTGTATTTGCATAAAGCAGTTGCATAACTGCTCTGACAGCAGCCTCAGACAAAGACGCAAAATAACTATGAACTAAGAGCTGCTGCAAATGTAACTTTTCAGCTGCCATTAAATTATATTATGTTAGATACAACCTTGCCATCGCAAGTACAGATGGCTGCTGCTAAGAAGGTAAAGCGGATTGTCCATTTGTCAGAAGGTCAGTGGTTTGATTCCAAGCTCCCGCAGTCTGCATGTTGCAGTGTCCTTGGGTAATTGGTGAGTGTGTGTGTGTGCGCGTGTGTGTAGGGCTTTGCATGGCAGCCTCTGCTGCTACTGTCTGAATGTGTGCATCATTGGAAAAATACTGATAGGAAAGTGCTTTATTAATGCCGCCTATTTGCCATTTATGCCTTCTAACTGTTTCTTCGGTGGAATGATTGCTCACACACACTGCTAGTGATGCAACAAGACGAGTCATTCCCATAAGCACATGAATCACAACAGTGACAGCCTTCTGAAATATCAGATGATGTATAATAAGTTGACGTTGCAGTGGAAAAGTGTGTTTGGGTGTGCGTGGGTTTTGTAGAAACTTCTTTTTATCTTTTTGCTCAGTTGTGAGGTGCAACTGAACAGCAGTGTGGGTTGTTGCTACACACTAATATATTTTTCTCCAAAGACAACCTTCAACAGAAGTTTCACTTGCATCTCCTGACGGCTATAACAGAAAGGGCAAAAAATGCTGCAAACAACCAATCCACATTTGCATGAGTTCAAATCAGGACGTTGACAATGGCTAAATCTGTGTATTTAATGTGCATGTGTGCAGGTTTAAGCACTTCATCACTGTGACTCAGATAGCACACAGTGGTTTGTGTGAGGGTGAAGCCGAAGCCTTTAGCTGTGTCGAGATGACTCGACTTAGCAGAATCTAGCCAAGAGTTTTGGGGAAAGAGGTTTGGCTAACCAACACCGTGAGAATGTGGCAACATATGTCCTGTTCTGTGGCAAGATCTGCCTCATTCCTGCTCTCTCTCTATACGCTGCAACAAATGGGGTTAGAGCTGCTTTTGAAAGCATGTATGGAAAGAGCAAACTTGTTTGCGTGATATATAAAAAATCTTGAGTCTGAGTCTTGTATGTATCAAAAAGAATGATGTAATGTATGTAATTAGATGGTGTCCTTGGTGTGGTAAAGCATTGCTCATCAGCAGAAAATCCTAAATTTAAGGACAAAAAAAAAAAAAAAATTCAAATCGCAGCCACACGTGACTTAAAATGATTCCTGAAAAGTGCATTGTGGCCAGTATTCTCTGGTTAAGTATTTTGCTATTTTACCACACAATAAAAGCAGCTATTAACAAAGTGTTTAAGTCTTGGTTAGCCAAGCTTTACCATACTGCACCCATGCCACATGCCCACAGACCTGTGCAGCTGCTTTCAAGCCAATAGGCCCCAGTCATATTCACCTCTAACATCATGTGACAGTGTGCCACGATGGGTCCTGAGCCAAGGCTGTGGGAATGGCAGAGCGTTATCTACTCCCACTCCAACCATTGCTTCCCTTTGTAGTGAGCCCGCAAAAGGCTCCTCATGTGGGTTCAATGGGGCCTTTGATAAAGCCAATGCTACTTTATCCTCTGATCTATCACTTGCCGCCTGCTTGTTTGTTTACACTGCATAGCTACATATGAAAATGATAAACAGAGACGTAAACAGTGGAGGCTGCAGAGAGAAAATAGGACAGATGATGTTATGTTGTGTCTGCAGCATGTGCTATTGCATTTGACACATTAACAGTTTGAAATTGTTTCAGGAAAATTGCAAAATAAAAAGGCCACATTAGCGAAGCTGCAGACACAAACAGGCAGACTGCAGCAAACACTCACACACACTCACATGCATTCAAGCAAGTGCAGAGGAAACCAAATCCCTCTTGTCTTATCACAAAGGTCTTTAACTGTGTGTGCTGGAGAAAAGAACTTATATTCATGATATATTCACACACACACAAACATACAAGCAGATAGAAATGCAAGAAAAAAAAAATAAAAGAGACAGTTCCTCCTCGGTTGTCTGCACAGCAAGCAAGCCACCAACCACAACCACAAGCCCCAGTATGTCAGCAAGCACCTGGCTATACACCCGCTCCCAGACAGACAGGAGATAAGCACACGGTCTCACACACACATGCAACAGTCTGCACACAAGCACCAAAAGATGTACACTTTCTGCTTTTCATCATTCCTCCAAGGAGGAAAACGCATAAAGCACCTGCTTCCTTAAAACTCTTACCATATAGTGTGTATAGGTACGGCAATGCAAAGATCACAGGGGGTGTCCCACAGTTTCTGCCTCAATGTGTGTGCATCTCTGCATGTGTGTGTGCGTGCGTGTGTGTGTGTGTGTGTGTGTGTGGTGCAGACGAACTGAGCAGCCTCAAGACCTATTTACAGCGATGAGCGTGGGAAACAACATCACAAGTCTTCAATACTGAGAGATCGCACTAAAGCACTACCATGTGTTACATGTCCATAAAACAAAGATATACTGTGCAGTATGTTTACTACATCTTTTTATGTGTATATGTCCTTTACACACATATTGAATATCATTACACATACGCACACTTTTATAAATCTAATATTTCTCTTTTTGTTACATTTTTTGGATCAGAATTATTCATCCTAATAGTGATATAGTTTACATATTTGAGGATTTTTTAGAAAAAAGAGATTTATTATAAAGGCTAGCAAAGGTGGTGGACAGATAAAGTCAAGCAGCTATCCATATATGGCCAACTGCATGCATAGAAGTCTGCACACACGCAATAACAGACAGACAAGCTAGTATTGGTAGATGGCAAGCCAGATTCAGTAGATGCAGTGGAAACACACGATGACTCAAAGCGGCATGTCACAGAAGATGTCTGTTTCAGTTATCTCTGCACATATTGCTCACCATCATAAGTTTTGTAGAAAGTGAAAAATACATTCAGACTTCACTTGACTCTCTCTGTATA
Organism: Naso vlamingii; assembly: GCA_029822935.1. NCBI lineage: Eukaryota > Metazoa > Chordata > Actinopteri > Acanthuriformes > Acanthuridae > Naso > Naso vlamingii. The sequence continues at coordinate 18,602,984 of JAPQLA010000007.1, read as the reverse complement.
TTGACTGCAACATTGTACTGCTCCTTATAACCGTGAGAAGCTTATATTCAAAGTCCCAAAGGTGTTAAAACCACAAAACAAGTGAGTATATTAAGAAGTTTCTCATTTCCATTTTGGTCTGTGCCAGCTAGGCACAGAAGCCCAGCAGATTTGATCAAATAGCATTATTACCTCAATTTAACCAGAGGTATCGACATGTAATAGAATTGAAACTTAAATTTAAATGTAGTTTGCCGCTTTATTTTTTGCATATAAGCAAGTGCATATATATGTGTACGTGTGTTGGTACTTGTAGGATTTTCACGGAAGCAAGTGTTGCATAAATTACTGGACAATTTAGGGATTACCAAAAACGTGATTCATGGTGGCATGGTGGATCAGTGGTTAGCACTGTTTCCTCATAGCAAGAAGGTCCTGGGTTTGATACCTGGCTGGGGTAGGACCTCTCTGTGTGGAGTTTGCATGTTCCTGCGTGAGTTCCCTCCGCGTACTCCCGTAACCCCCCCCCCAACTCTGCAAAGGATATGCTGTTATGGATAATGAACGTTGTTCAAAGCTACAGCTTTAAATGCAAAATATGGTGTTTAGTCCCTTAGTTAACTAAAAAAAAGAAATAGTTTCATTGCAGTTTCACAATTAATAGGGAAAAAATAATATTCCAATATTAAAATGATTAGTTCATGTTTGTAGTTTTAGGTCCCCCCCCTCTTTTTATTTTGATATAATTTGCAAAACTGCAAGCTCAATTCTGAGCAAGCTTTCATTTCTAATAAGGATGCAATTCTTAAAATATTAAAAAGT